>JAODAL010000961.1:0-152500 GCA_025379985.1 Phyllomedusa bahiana
GTACCACGCTGCACCTTCACTGTCACCACATCAGGGGCAGCAACCTAGGAATCTCCCACAGCAAAGTCCAACCTGCCCTTTGGCAGGCTCCGCTCCCTGACGTGGTCCAGTAAGTTACTTCTCGTGATGAACCAGAGGATCCACTATTGTCCCCGTGACATTGTGTTTCTAGGCTCTTTTATTCTGGCTCTACTATCTGCATTAGTGATCCAATTCCCTTACACCTCGTCCAGTCTTTTTTCCTTGCTGTCATTACTCATCTATTAAAAATATTTAACCTCTCTCTTTCTTTGATTTCTTTCTCTCCTCTTGATTTAATGCAAGCTCTTCTTTCAAAAAGGTTAGGGGTTAAAGTTTAGTGGCTAATCCTAACCCCATGCATTTTGGAGGCAGTTGGTGGCTGTAGCAGCTTTCCAGATTAGGGTTTAGAGCTTCTCTTACTAACGCAACCTTCTATAATGGAGATCGACTACACAGAGCAGCTCTTGCAATCTGGCGCCATCATGAAATGTAGATACACGTGAAAAAACAGCTATTACGGGTTTTCCCAAACCGGACTCCATATGAAATACATTTTTTTCTGGAGGGATTTAGCGCAGTCCATCACTGCATTATACTTTATATCATGTCTTCACTGTGGATTACACAACCTGATACATTATGTAAAAAACAAACGTTACTTGGCAAATAAAAATGCAAGCACAAATTGAAGGGACGCCACCAGCAACATTTTTCTTTTCACATATTGACAGCAATATTATATTATTATATGTTTATTTATTCTATTACAGTATATGCATTTTTTTAAACTGAATGGTTTGGTTTTTATACAATTTTTTATAGTTCTAATATAGAAAGGACTTTCGGTTTCTCTTCTGATTTCCCTTTCTTGATGTCTCATAGACACTGTGAGACAATTGCTTGTGTTCTTTTCCTGACCAAAATAGGCCCTAAAGGGTTTAAAGTGCTATCATGGGGACCGATAAGGTAAACCCCTCCCCAGTGCAAAGAAAGGTTAAACTTTATCTTTTCCACGTTTTTTTTTATTTCAATTGCCTGGGATTGCCAAAATAAAAATAAAATACTGCCAAGGATTCTGTAAAAAAATTTCTCCAGGAATATTGGTTTTAACAAAATACTCCTTTCTGATGGAAGTGTTGCCTTTAAAGCTCAAATCAACACACTTCAGCATGATCTCCTGCATTAAAATCAAAAATTAGTTCAAAAGTAAAAAACACAATAAATACATGTTGCAGGTCTGCTTCAGGGTATGTTCACATGGCACGATGTAGTTCAGTGCATAATTGCGCTTCAATACGTCCGAAGTACGGGCTGACATTATGGTAATTCATATCTCTCATTGAGAGCTATGATTACCTGCTCTTTCCCCCAGCGCAGAATACGCGTCCAGGGAAAGAACTGACATGTAAATTCTTCCCGGCGATTACGCGCTGGGGAGAGTGACAGTCAATGAGAACTTCACAGGTACAAGCTGGCCAGCGCGTCCCTCCGAAGCTGCGGGCGTATGGCGGCATGCACAATACATACTGCTATACGCCTGCCATTTAGTCATGTAAATATACCCTTAAAGGGGTTGCCTTGCTACAAGGATTGCTATTTATGTTAAAGATCTTGCAAAAACAAGTCACTTTGCAATATGTGTCCATTAACAGTGTCCTACCTATTCCTAGATATCCCCTTTTGTATGGACTGCATCAGCTCCTCAGGTCGCTATAGCTACAGACCTGTTTGATCTATCCTGATAGGCTGCCAGCACTGGTTGCTATAGCTACAGACCTGGCTTCTACTGCAGCCTAGTGGAAGCCAGTAAACACAGCCCTGAATTCAAAGTGAAACCAAGAAAACAGGACTGAAGTAAGATGAATCAATGTAGTGAGACAACCCCTTTAAAAATGAGCAGCAGATACATTATGTTAATTGTAAGAGAATTGAGACATTGTAACCCTCTCCCTTTCTCCCCTCCTTTCCTTCCCTCCCATACTGTGTTTGACCCTGTGTTGGGGAAGTTGTTTGTCTTTTATGTCATAAAGTAAGAACTTTAATAAAAACAATTTAAAAGAAAAATGAGCAGCTCTGCTATTTCACCAGCTTATTCCTTCATTAGCACATTCGTTAAATCATAAGGAATGACATGAGTGTACTGCATGGAGAAAAAAATAGGAATCAAGTTGGTGTTGATATATGGCTTCTACAAATTTGCTTTTCAGCTTTAATTATAAGGTTAATAAGGCCAGATGGTAATTCATGTATCACATCCTGTAGCATAAATCAGTTCAAAACTTTACATCTGTCTCACATAGTCACAATCAGCATTTTAGATTATGAGAGAGGAAGCGGGAATGGAAAGGATTGAAAATTATCACCACAAGGTCTACACTGAGAATTTATTAAATACTCTCTTTTTGCCATATTAACTAAAATGCTGAAATGTTATAAAATGTTAATGTTAGCATTTACTATATCATCTTAGGAAAATTACATTCAATAAGAGAGCTCACTTTTTAGGGCCCATTGTATTGTCCCAGGAAATGTGATTGTAATAAGTCTGAATAAGTTTATGGGTGGAATGAATCACTTTCCCAGAACGACCATCACATTGACATCTGTGTTGAGATGCTGATGTTGACTCTTATGTCCCTGTGCATTCTGTGACCAATAGGAGTAGTGCACACCCCGACATTGCAACTACAGGTATAGCCTCAGATATGGGTAAAAGTCAAAGCCTGCTGCACGGCCAGATGAACTTGTGCAGCAGGAGACTCCCAGATCACTACCTCTAATGTGGCTAGCCTGGGGCTGGAGTACAGCGTGCTACAAATAAACAGGCAGAGACATAGTCAAGGACAGGCAGAAAGGTCAGGGCAGGAAGCGGGCAACCTTCTCCATATATCAGGCAGGAAGGTCTGGTGCACGGTATAACTGATACAGCACTCTGTCACTCTATAACACTAACTAAGACACACCAAGGCTGTGTTCACACGGCTTATTTGCGGGGCGTAAATACGCCCTGCAATTACGCCCTGTGGACGGGGACGGGGCGGGAGCGGGGGGGCGGCACCCCGCCGGCCCATAGACTATCATTACTAGCAGCGTGTATACGCCGCTAGAAAATGACCTGTCACTTATCTCCCCCCCCCCCGTGTATTGTGCGAGCAGGGAGAGGAGACGTAATCCATAGTTCTCTATGAGAACTGTGGATTACCGTAATGACTGGGATGGATTCCAGCCGTAATTCGCGCAGTACGGACTGAATTACGGACTGAAACACGTCCCATTTTAAGCCGTATGGACATAGCCCAACAGATTGGCACGGGAGCACAGGAAGTGCTGCAAGATATAGGGTCAGCGCTCATCAATGATCAAATCACCAGCGCACTGGCTCTCTCAATTTCACAGAGCATCCTGGGGAGTGGGTACAGAGCAGAGTACTGCAGTGGAACAGGAACGGGGAGAGGTGAGTAAGATTGTTCTAAGGCCAGGAGCACATTAGCGCATCTGCGGGTCCAGGCTGGCGTCTCGTGAGTTAGGGATTTATAACTGGGTTTGAATGGGTTGACTTATCTGTTCCCAGTACTTCAAGTCCTTACATTGCTCCAACATCGCTTCTTCTAATGTCATTTCTGGTCCAACACCATATTAGGGTTACCTATGTGACATTTACTGGAAGAGACATTGGACTGTCAGCGCACAGCACTGAGGAACTGGAAGCTTTGGAGAGTGGGTCCGTTAACAAAGTCAAACCCAGTAAAAAATTACCGTAATTACCGTAGGGTTACAGTTAGGGTATGTTCATACAGCTGATTTTGACACTGTTATCAGCACTGTTTTTGGATAATTTCCTTGCCCAAAACAGGGTACAAAAAGCCTCTAAAATGTCCAAGTTCATTCTTATTGATTCCTATGTAAAACAGCCTTTGTAGTTCACACACAACTAGGTTTTTATTTGTGATTTCAGCGCTTCTTTTGTCTCTTTTTGGGCGTTTAAAAAGTAGTATCATGTCAATTCTTTAATTGTTTTCAATGCTAAAAATCCCAATTGGAATCAATGTCGAGCGGATGAAATCCTCGTCAAAACTCTGTCTGAAAAGTGCTGCATTGAGGCGCATTCAGATGACGTTTTGACACAGATTTGGATGATGAAAATTCAGCATCCAAATCAGCTGTGTCAACATACCCTTACAGTTAGGATTAGGTCTAGATTTAGGGTTATGGTCACAGTAAAAAAAATCAGGTTTGGGTCATTTTTTACAAGTTCAATTAAACCAATGTAGAACTAAACAGTGACAGACTAGAGCACGGGTGTCAAACTGCAGCCCTCCAGCTGTTGGGAAACTACAACTCCCATCATGCATTTGTATATTCTATAACCAGTGGGCATGATGGGAGTTGTAGTTTCCCAACAGCTGGAGGGCCGCAGTTTGACACCCCTGGACTATAGCATTGCTACTTATGGTTATACAAAAGTTTTATGCCGCAAAATGTCACATCTGGTTCTAAGACCCACCTGTAGCAGTTAAGGATATTCAGTGGCTTGCCATTGAGGTAGTGTCAGATTAATTATCATGATAATGTGACATAAACCTATTTTTGGTTACTAGATTATCAGGATTTTAGACCTAAGCACATTTTAGACCTACGCACCTGGAAACAAAATTAAACTATTGGATTTTAAGGGTATGTTCACCCGACGTTTTGGATCCGTTTTTTTTACCAGAAGAGAAACTGCATCCAAACTGCATCCAAAAAACCGATCCAAAAACGTATCTGAAAAAACGTCATGTGAACATACCCTTACTGTGTATAGTAGATTAAGACACTTGCTACATCTCCGTATCCAGTTACTTCCTTTGAACTTCACACAAAATGATTATTTAAAAAAACATCTAATTTATATCCATTAAGTTCCTATTTTTTTTCCAAATGTTTTAAAAATATGGAGCTATAACATTCCCCACAGTATTACATTACAGTTTATTATTCATGCTTCTCCCTTTGGGGGCACTTTTAATTATTGTTGCAACCAAAAAGGGAAAACATTCATTTAGAATGATCTTGAAGCAGACGATCAGCTTGCCTGATACTTTGTTTTTCGGGATTATCTTGTATCAGTCCTTACATAGCTGTGAGTGTGATACAATTGTCTACTAATAACAATACAAGGGATTAAAATGACGTGCCCATCTTATGGGACCAAACAGTTTTGCTGTCACTTGAAGGTGGTAACAAAAACATTTTCCAAAATATTTGTTACATAGATTTGACAAACTGAATAAGGGTAAGTTCCACGGCGTTTGTCGGGTGTATGCAGGTGTACTGTGCGCGCCGCTGTGTGCGGGATTTTTTAGAAGGGGGCCCTGCCGGCGTATACTTCAAAAACGCTCTTGCCGGCCCCCTTTCCCTTTAGAATTCCCCCGGTGTTAAGCGATGGAAAAAAGTGCATTCACGGGTGGGGGGGAATAAGGGTTTCATAGCACTTAAAAATTTTGGGGGCCCATATTTGGGTGTATTGCAGCCCAATTACCCCCCGAAGTAGGCCCCCCCAATAACGTGTGTGAAACCCCCAAGAAGTTTTTTTTCTTATAGGTTTGTACAACGAAAATTTTTAAGGTTAAAAATACGAGCGGATTTTCTACACAGGATTTAAATCTGTGTTTTGGGAAAAAAAAAGAAGAACATGTACTTTTTTTTAGTGGGGCCCGCTTTGGGTTCTGCTTTTTCCACACAGATAAGCCCTTAAAAAGGAGAAAGCCTTTCCTAATTTGCCTTGCAAAGATAAAACCTCAGCAGAAAATTTCCCAAATCCCAACCCTTTGATTTCTGCCCGGGTTCCACATTTGGAAAACCACTGTGAAAATGCCATGGTAAGTCCAAAAAATAAAGTAAAGTAACTTTGGTAACTAGTTTTTTATTTTTACTCCCAACATCATACTGTAGCTAAAAACAGCACTAGCCACAAATATCACGACAAAGCACTGGGAATTAAAAATTTTGGGGTTTAAAAAGAACAGCTCGTGACTTTTTATCATGGCACTGCCATTGGATGCCATATAAATGTTTCCCTTAATTATGAGCTGCTCTGGTAATAGTAAACTGGTAAATAGTCTCTCTCCCCACAAGCTCATGAAACAGCAACAGTGAGTTCAAAAGCATTCAAGGCACACAAACAACATCAGAGGGGTTTCGGGCATCAAAAAAACCCTTAAATTCTGTCGTTCCAGTGTTTAAAATGGAAGTGTCCCCGGCACATACCGATTCCGCCCAGCACTGATGGATAATGTCAGGACTGTGCAGGAACACCCCCACCCCCAGTTGGTTACAACCCTCTGACTAATTCAGTAATATATTTCTAGAAGGAAAACGAGGGAAAGCACAACAACACAAGTTATTAAGAGGAGATGCTCCTGAATATGTTTATTTCACAGGGAACACAAGTATTTTACAAAGGAAATATATAGGAACAGCCATATCATATGATGGCAGTGAGAAAAAAATAGTTCCCCACTGTCGTGGCACTCTGGATAACACAGGCAGCACATGAGCTCATGTGTTATCACCATGCAAATTTGGTGAGATGCTAGAGCCCACTGGGATCCGCTTTACATGCATTCTTTGGCCTAATGTCCTGACGTTTGCAGGGCCAGAGGATGGTGGCTGCCTCCATACCATTTCTCTGGGACTTACTATAACCCTAGCTACACGCTGCTTTAGTCACCATATGGCTATACACTGGGCCCCTCTTCCACTCCAATATATGATAAGTTTATACAGGCAGTGACTTCTTTAGGACTTCAAAACAAGCACGGTCCACACACATGCAAGCCCCTGTGCACCTCTTCTTGGCTATACAGGATCAGAGAATTAACATTAGAGGGTGTCTCACTACAAGGATTGCTTTGTATGTAAAGATCTTGCAAAAAAACAATCAATTCCAATATGTGGTCCATTAGCAGTTCCTACACCTATTTCCTAGATATACCCCTCTTGTATTGCTTGCATTACTACTCCAGGTCGCTATACTACAGACCTATTCGATCTCACCTGAAAGGCTGACAAGCACGGTTTCTCTAGCCTACAGACCAGTGTCATCAGCCAGCTCATCAACTGCAAAGCCAATAGGATTTAAAAAATTAACCGAAAAAAACAAGATTGAGGTAAGATGAATCAATGAGTTGAGACAACCCCTTTAAAAAGGTGTTTCCAGTTTTTTAAAGTTAATGTAAAATGGGGACAGGATAGAAAAAAAAAAGACAAACGTAGCTCCTGCCACCACCCATCGACATTCAACTCAGAGCATAAGCTTCTACGGATGGATGGCAAATTAAACAGCAAGTGAAAGAAGAGAAGGATCCTGGGGAGCTTACAACAGCAGCAACATCTGGGACCACGCCTGGGAGTAAGTACGCCTTGTTTTTCTGTTTTTCTCTTCCCCCACAATGGCCACATTTATCCTTAATTTTTATTTTAAAAAAACTTAAACAGCTCTTTAACTAGATGCCATCTGTCCGCTACTATAAAACATTCATAGGCGGACAACATCTAACTCTGCATAGATCTTCTAGAACGTCCGGAGCTAATTGGGCAGTTGTGAGAGGGGAGAGCCCGCTGTCAGCTTTAACCGGCTCTCCACTGAGAAGGCAGGTTTGGTTTATTGCTGTCCCTGCTTTCTTGATCTGTTGTATATACAGCATTTATTGAGCACTACATATACAGAATAGCATAGAGCCTTCCTGCTTCCCAGCGCTTGCAGTCTTAAACCATCAGGACTAGGTAACTGCATGAGCTATGGGGTCTTATCAGATGCAGATCAGACCCAGTTACAGGGAAAATCAGCAAATGAAAAAGTTACATAAAAATACCTCCCAAAGGTCTTTTTCTGATCTTATGGGAGGTACAAAAGGTAAAATAAAATGCAAAAAAACACACACAAAAAAAAATAAAATTTGATTTAAAAAAAATGCTAAAAGCTTAAGCCGCAACATTTAGCCCCCAGACCACTCTAAAACTTTATATCACCTATATGTATGTAATAGTGGATGTCGAGTATATGTGGATCTTCTGGGTCACGGAGAGCGACGGTGTAGATGCGAATCATGCCAGGGAGTGGAGTATAAAGGGTCCCCGGTCTTCAATGGAGCCTGCCACAAGGCCGGACAGACTTAGATGCAGAGAACCCCTGGTCGCTACCCCTGGCGTGTGTTACTTGCAGTGACTCAGCTGAAGTGCCACTATGGCGTGATAACCTAGCTTCTACTGGCCTGCTGTGGACAAGGCCTGTAGCTATAGAAACCAAGCACTGGCATCTATCAGGAGAGATCGAAAAAGTGACTTTGCTTTTTGCATGATCTTTAACCTAAAAAGCAATCCACGTAGTGAGACAATCCCTTTAAATTTAAGGAAAATGTGCCTGGTCAGGAAAGGAGTAAACCAGGGGTTCCCAAACTCCAGTCCTCAAGACCCACCAACAGGTCATGTGTTTTCAGGATCTCCCACAGAATGCCCAGGCAATAATTCAGTCACGCTGTGGCACATCAATTAAATCACCTTTGTGGCACATGCAAAGAAAGCCAGAAAACATGACCTGCTGGTGGGGCGGCGAGGACTGTAGTTTTGGGAACCCCCCCTGGTGTAAAGGTCACAACCTGGTTAAAGAGCGGAGGTGGTGATGGTTTATTTCCTTGTGATTAATTGTTTTTAGGGGGTCAGTATCCAGATCCATATGAGAAATTTGCCTTTGGTGAGACAAACCTTTGAACCTTTACACTGGAAGTACACTGAATATCCACAGTATCCAGCCAGCATACAGTAACCACAGGTCCCAAATTTCCTTGAAGAATTGAATTTAACATAGCGTGTTCTTCCTGCCTATCACATGATCTGCCAGCTTACTAATGCACATTGGGTGCTTCTTATATGAGTCACACAGTTCCCTTAACCTCTTACATAGTCAAGCTTCTTGCCAGTAAAATGTTAGCCCTGATGAATTATTAGACAGATGGAAGTGCAGCAGTTCAGCATAAGGGATGACTCCTTGCACCCCAGTTATGATACCAACAGAAGATAAGACATGTTTTTACGCCTATGGTCCTGATAAGGATGACTGCCGTTAAAGCTTTTCCTTAGACATAAATTAAAGGAAATCGGATACGTCCCCATGATATTTACCAATATTTAATACTATAGACAAATCTTATTTTCATCTAATGATTAGGAAATAATCAGAGAAAAACAATAAATATTTTCCTTTTTATGGCCAACACCAGTCAAAATGCTTCCAGGGAAGTAATATAGATTTGCAGAGCAAATACTGTATAGTTTTCGCTGCAAAGGTTTGTGAAAAAAACCTCAGATCCATAAGTTCCCAAGACACGCTGGGCTAGAGCGGTAGTATCTGCAGTTTCACCATAGCTTAGTCGCAGGTTGCCTGCCCCTGTGATATCATTCATGCTGTGTAGGAAATATATTATTCAATTGCTACAGAGCAGGAAATCGTGAACAATGACATTTTCTGTCGACTGCATATGAAACACAGGTGCGGTTTGATTGCAGCCTTTGTGACTTGAGGGAGTTTAGAGAGAGCAGCAAGACTTTCTGCAGTCAAGAAAATTGTGTCTTTTTGTGTTGCCAAAAACTACATGGACAGATGTTTTCTGTTAGTGTCATGATCATGTACGACAGACCCCCAGCTTCGAGTTCTGGTCGCCAGCCACGCCGTTGCGACAGAAGCCGTGGTTTTTGACATATATGCTTGTATTCTTGGTTTACCAGTTGTGAACTGAGTCTTTCCTTCCCTGTGTGTAATTGATTACTGGTCAACGCCCGTGCCCAGCTATCCTCCCTCAGCACCCTTTTAGTTAACTGTGTTTCCCTCTTTTGATGACAGCTATTGGTTTCCCTATCCGGCTTTGTGTTTATTTCCACCTATCACCCTGCTCTGTGTTTCACCAGTTCCCAATTTTAAGGATTCCCTTGCTGTCCCCTGTTCCTGTTATATTGGGTCCTTTCCTTTAAAAACATTTGCTTGCCTGTCTATGTTGGATTTTTCTGGTTTCCCGACTTTGCTTTGGCTTCTGACTATTCTTCTCTTCCTGAATTTTGTACTGCATTGCCCGACAGTTACCGACCTGGCTCGTCTTATCACGTTTTTCTCTTCTGTCTTCCTCCCGATTTGGTATGCGCTGCTTCTCTTGTTGCCAAACCTGCTTGTCTGACGTTCCCTTATGTGTTTTGGGTTTTTTGTTTGCGTGTGTCCTTGGTGTTCCCCAAGTATTCAGTGTAAGTTTTCAGTCAACGTGGTTGGGGCCCGACCTTTTAAGGAGTCGTGTACTCCCCCAAAAGGCAGGGACATGGTTGGGACCAGCGTCAGGGCCTCACTCTGTCTGTGTCTTCTCGTGTGTCCCTGACTGGTCCCTTACAGTTAGTCAATAGGAAAATCAGAGGTTCTCCGCAGGCTTGTTTGTTTCTTGTGTTTCTTTGGTGTTTTTGATCCTGGTCATGTATTTATTTATTTTTTACCTTTACCTACATGTTTAAAGTTAATCAGTGTAGTGAATAAAACAATGATAAGAGGTGAAAAAAAATCGTCTGCTCACCTATCATATGTCTTCGAAGCAGAGGTGCACGGAGTAACCAGCGGGTAACTAGCAGAGTAGCCAACGTAGCATGCAGAGCGGGATCCAGCACCGTTAAAATTTCGTCTTTTATTTAGTAATCCATTAAAATGACAGTGAAACAAGATGGCGTGAACAAGAATAGCTGACGCGTTTGGGCAACGGGTGCCTTATTCGTAGCATATGGTTCACTAAATAAAAGACGAAATTTTAATGATGCTGGATCCCTCTCTGTATACTACATTGGTGAAAAAAAAACTCCTTTAGCCCCTTACTGACAATAAATGTATGGAGTGGGCTCACACAGTTAGCACTCCTATCATGGTATTGATTTGTGTGTCGCTCAAAGAGTCCTATATTGTGCATATATCTTCAGCAGCCTTATACCTAAGGTGCTGCTCAAAGGGTCAAATGCACAAAGGGTATTCATAGTTTTCTTCCTATACTAGCCCTTTGTGGGATAATCACCCAGAAAAGGGTTTTCCTGCAAAGCTGTGCCCAAAACAGAGCTCAATAGATGTATGGAGTGGGTCAGCACCAGTTAGCACTTCTATAATGGTATTGATTTGTGTGGCGCTCAACAGAGTCCTATATTGTGCATATATATCTTCAGCAGCCTTATACTAAGTGCTTCTCAAAGGGTCAAATGCACAAAGGGTATTCATAGTTTTCTTCCTATACTAGCCCTTTGTGGGATAATCACCCAGAAAAGGGTTGTCCTGCAAAGCTGTGCCCTATACAGCCCTCATCTGGCCTTGTAGACATCTTGCAACATGGGCCACTGAAGGCTATGTTCACACGGCTTAAAATGGGCCGTATTTCGGTCGGGGGGGGGGTAGGGCTAATTAAGCGCCGAGTGCATATTACGGCTGAACAAACGCCCATTCATTACGGTAATCCACAGTTCTCATAGAGGATCTATGCATTACGTCACCTCTCCTGCTCGGCGAATACGCCGAGGGGGGAGATAATGACATGTCTTATCTAGCAGCGTAAAACGCGCCGGCTAGCAAATGATTGTCCCTATGGGCCGCGGAGGTCCCCGCCCCCCCCCCCCCGCTCGCTCCCCTGCTCCCGCCCCCGCCCCGGCCACACGGCGTAATTACGTCCCGCAGTTAACCCGTGTGAACATAGCCGAACTCATCAGTGGATTGCCTTAGATCTGTACATCCCTTAGACTGGGTTCAAATGTTGCATTACTGCATGTGTTTTTTTTTTATGCAGTTGAGTATGTAATTAACTGTAACTTGGAATAGAGGTGAAATATCAATCTGCTCAGCTCTTTCTGCTCTTTACCATGCTGCTGGCAGATCAGATAACATCTACACTTTGACAGGTTCCCTTTAAGGCTGTACAGGGCTTTTCTGCTCTCTTACCTGTGTGGGCCGTTTGCAGCTGCACAGGTTGCACATATGAAGTATATAACCCCTGGTTTCTAGTATTTCTAAGTTTGCAAAAAAATAAGATAATGTAGCTATGTCCATGATCTACTGAGTTGATGACCTAATGCCCCCACTTATATCAATAAGTCGTTCTCCAAATCTGTGTTGTTCTATGTTAATTTATTTTGCTTTCAGAAACCTTTATGTGAAAAAAGCAAAATTAGGAGAAATAGCTTTGATGCTGTAGGAACAAAACAACTAAGCAGTGACTGATTATTCTGATCTCATATCAATTAGTGGAATAGATCAGAAAATGTAACAACTGACTTACAATGAAAGGTATCACCGACATCATATATTACGAAGTTGCTGAGCTGTAAATGTAGGTGAACTGTTTTGAAAGGGTTTGCTACAAAGTACTTAAGCGGAACCTGTCACATAGATTTTTCCCCACTTGCTGAGGGCAGCACAAGCTAGTGTCAGACCTGCTGTTCCCAGCGCTGTGTCCCATATTCTTGTAAGATGCTGGAGTTTTATAGCATTTACCCCTCAAATTTTATTCATGAGTAGGTGTTAGCCCCACCCACAAAAGGCTAGCCTTAGATGGGCGGGGTTTGAAAAAAAAAAGTGACTCATTGAATGACTCATCGAATGACTCTTCTGGCTCAAATCTGCAGATTTGAGCAATAAATACACCAACCCAGCATGTTACAGAATAATGACACAGCCTGGACAACAGACAGGTCTGAACACTACTTGTTCTGCCCTCAGCAAGGGGGGGCCTAATCTATGTGACAGGTTCTCTTTTAAAAATTACATCTTTCATCATGTAGTGCTTCATCCCCACGGCAGAGGACCAATACCTGGTCGTTTTTATATCCCAACCATTATATGCCCAGCTTTAGTGCCGACCCCACGCCGCCGGGTACGGCTTTTCCTCCCGAGGTTAGCGGAGAACAGCCTCCCCCTTTCAAATTGCATGTTTCAAAATCATCCGAAAACCCAGACGGAAGAATGAACAATCACAATGTTTTTTCAGCGGCATGCCGGTTTGATAAACCCGCCGGTGGCGCGAAAACCCGTGCAGTGGGGACTGCACACGGTATTGGTTCCAATACAGCAAAGCCGCAAACCGACTGAAAAACCGTCTGCAAACCGGTGCCGTGGGGACATGCCCTAAAGGTGTCCTTTAGGGGGAAATTCAGCAAAGGTTAGTTTTATAAAATATCTTCATCCTTTTTGCTGTTTTTATGTATTTGTATTCTATACATGGAAGCAGACAGTTGGCAGACTACAGACTACTCCACAATCCCATTCAAAACATGGATAGGAAACATTGCCAGCTCTTTGGAATTATGACGCCGGATCTCCAGTCTACCCAGCTGTCTACAAACCTACCCAGACTTCACACTTCTTCCATTCCTTCTCTTTTCCCTTCCACAACTGTGTTACAAACATAGACCATAACCTCTGTAACTTCTGTATCTGTTAAGACTAGTTTAAGTTGTATAGGCCATCAGAGTGGTCCAGACAGCAATTCAACTGGAAGGCTGGGGCAAGTATTAAATGTGTACCCCTTTACTGCCCTAGACCACCAGGGATTGCTATATTAACCTCTTCATGGTCCTAGACCACCAACTATAAAATATGGTAATACATGCAAAAAAATGAATATGTTTTGACAGTGCAAACTGAATCACATCTCTTCACTATTTTATGTAAAGGGATGTTCCCATCAGCCCTCTTATGCACTACAGGTCAGCTCAAAGCTCGCTACGAGCTGACCATCTCAGAGAATGGGAAGGGTGGCAAATGCTCCTGTCTTTCCTATTTATTTCTATGGGAGTTCTGATTACAGCCATACACATTTGTTTGGGTGTATTTGGATCTCCCATAGAAATGAATGGGGAGTACTGCTGAAGCTCTGCTCTTCCCATTCTCTGAGATGGTTGGTTCATAGTGAGCTATGAGCTGACCAACAGCACGGAAGAGGGCGGAACACCTCTTTTAAGAAGGCATCTTGTCCACGGTTCATGCCGCGGTCCCTGCCCTTTGGGACCGTCGGCCTGTCCGTTTGCCTGCCCCATGTCCTCCTGCTAGGGGCTTTCTTCCCTGTTGCAGGGGTCCCAGCAGCCTGTGTTCTCTATGTACTTTGCCTGTCCTGTCTCAGTCTTGTTCTTCTCCTGGGTGCCCTGTCTGTGCACTGGTGCCTCTAAGGCGTGCTGCGCCGGCAGCTTTCCTGCCTATTTATAGTTTCCTGTTCTGTGCCCTTCCTCTCTCCACCCCTGAACCTCTGGCTATAATAGGAAGTTCTTGCTTCTACTCTGGGGTCAGTTTCATTGCAGTCCTGTTGCTGTTCCAGGCAGCTTCCCCATCTTGAAGCTCCTGCCAAGCATCTCAAGTCTTCTGCTTGTTGGGAGCCTTTAATACCCCTGGAGATGCTGGACCAGTGTCTTGGTCCATCTGAGGCTCCTGGCCGTCCGTTACGTCCGTCCGTCCGTCCGTCCCGTCCGTTCTGTGTTTCCTGTATCTGGCCGTGTTCCCTGTCCTGGTATTTGCTCTCCTGTTCCTCGCCATGTTCCCTGGTACTGTACCTGATGTGTTACCCGGCCAGTTCCCTGCTGTACCTGTGGTGCTATGTGTACTTTAAACCCTCCTGACATCCTGATGAACATGTTCCTGTGTTCTGTACTTCTCCGCCTGATTCCTGTCTTGCACCCCGGCTGTCACCGGCAGGTAGCCACGTTCAGGGGTAGTGACCTGGGGGTCCCGCAGCCAAGTCCATGACCCGCTTTGCGGCGGCGGGCATTCTGGCGAAGACCGGGCCCCCTTAGACTCTCCACTCCCTGGCTGTGGCCCCAGCTTACCACCCTCGCGCTGCGGTGATCACAGAGGATCACCACCCCCAGGATGTTCTGCGGTCAGGCGCTTCGGGCGTACTCCCATCGTCGCCGCACCGATACAGTATGAACAGACCATGGATCCCCGCCGGGGTGACCCTGCCTCGTCTAGAAGTGCCCCCTGCACCCCGTGCCTAGCTCATGGTCCACCCAGAGCTTACTTTTGGCCTGCCTCATGGTCTCAAGCCTCAGATCTTACGTTTGGCCTAGCACATGGTCCAGCCCAGAGCTTACTTTTTGGCCTGAGCACATGGTCCAGCCCAGAGCATACGTTGGCCTGCTCATGGTCCCAGCACAGAGCTTACGTTTGGGCCTAGCTCAAGGTCCCAGGCCCCAGAGTTACCGTTTGGCCTAGCCATGGTCCACCCAGAGCTTACGTTACGCCCTAGCTCATGGTCCAGCCCAAGCTTACGTTTGGTGGCCAGCACATGGTCCAGGCCCAGAGCTTACGTTTGGCCTAGCACATGGTCCACCCAGATCTTACGTTGGCCTAGCCTCCTGGTCCTAGCCAGAGCTTTTACGTTGGTGCCCTAGCTCATGTTCCCCAGCCCTAGCTTACTTTTTTGGCCTAGCTCATGGTCCAAGGGCCCAGACTACGTTTGGCCTAGCATTCAATGGTCCAGGCCCAGAGCTTACTTTGGCCTAGCTCAAGGTCCCCAGCCCAGAGCTTTCGTTTGCCCTAGCTCATGGTCCAGCCCAGACTTACTTTGGCCTAGCTCATGGTCCCGCCCTGAGCCTCTGAGTCCCCGTGGCTTACGGTCGCTGGCCCTGAGCCTTCTGAAGGTCCCCTGGCTAACGGTCCCCCGCCCTGAGCCTTTCTGAGTTTCTGAAGTCCCCGTGGCTTACGGTCTCCGCCCTGAGCCTTCTGAGTCCCCCCGTGGCTTAACGGTCCCGCCCTTGAGCCTTCTGATCCCCGTGGCTTACCGTTCCCTCGTACCTGACCATCTGATTCCCCGTGGGGCTTACGGTCCCGCCCTGAGCCTTCTGAGTTTCCCCCGCGTGGCTTACGGTCCCGCCCTGAGCCCATCCCTGATCCCCGTGGCTTTACGCCCGCCCTGAGCCTTCTGATCCCCGGGCTTACGGTCCCCGCCCTGATCCCTTCGAGTCCCCCGTGGCTTACGGTCCCCCCCCTGACCTTCTGAAGTCCCCGTGGCTTACGTCCCGCCCATGACCTTCTGATTCCCCTTGGCTAACAGCCGCCCTGGGTTCCCTCCCATTTGCCTAGTGCCTCCGTTGTTCCTCCCATCACCTCCGTTTCTTTCTAGGTTTTCTCCCTATACTTTTGGCTATTATACAGCCTGTGTACTTGGTTTTGGGGGTTGCCCCCCTAGAAGTTGCGGTTCCCTGGCCTATGTGGAATGCCAATCTGTGATTTGGAGGGGGAGAGGGGGGCTTGAGGGAAGGGGGGGTAACTGTCACGGTTCATGCCGCTGAGTCCCTGCCATTGGACCGTCGGCCTGTCCGTGCCTGCCATGTCACTTCTGTCTGGGGCTTCCCTGTGCAGGGGTCCCACAGCCTGTGTTTCTGCTATTACTTTTGCCTGTCCTGTCCAGTCTTTGTTGCTTCCTGGGTCCGTCAGTGCACTGTGCTCCTAAGGCGTGCCGCCGGCCAGCTTCCTGCCTATTTATAGTTTTCTTTTCTTGGCTCACCTTCCTCTCCACCCCTGACCTTGCTAAAAGAGGAAGTTACTTGTCTCTACTCTGGGTCATTTTCATTGCAGTCTGTTGCTGTGTCCAGCTGCTTCCCAACTTTGAGCTCCTGCCAAGCATCTCAGTCTGCTGTTGGAGCCTTTAACAAGAAAACCCCTGAGATGCTGGTTCCAGTGTCTTGGTCATCTGAGTCCTGGCCGTCCGTCCTTTGTGTCTGTGTCTCCTGTACCTGCCGTGTTTTCCTGTCCTGTATGTGCTCCTCCCTTTTCCCATCGCCGTGTTTCCACTGTCTGTTACCTGATAGTGTTTTCCCTCAGTTTCCTTGGCCGTATCCTGTGTGCTATGTGTTGGTTCCTGAGTAACGTTTTACCTGCCCTGCTATGTTTTTCTCCTGTGTTCCTGTCCTGTACCCCGGCCTGTCACCGACAGTACCACGTCAGGGTAGTGACCTGGGGGTCCTGCAGCCAAGTCCATCCCCCCTTTTGCGGCGGGCTCTGGCGAAAGACCAAGGGCCCCTTAGACTTCCACTCTCCCTGGCGTGGTCCTCCGCTACCACCTCGACCTGCGTGATCACAGAGTCCAACACCCGGATGTCGGCGGTCGGCTGCCATCGGCCACCATCTGTCAAGCGCCGCACCGATACACAACAGATTGACACAACCCACAAAAGTTTACTCTAACAGATTTTTGTGGTAGTTTTCCATTCGGTTTGTGAGTCAAAGTCAGGAATAGATTCAAATGGAGTGGGATGTTTGGAGGAAGGATTTCTCCCTCCTGGTGGATCCACTTCTGACTCTGGTTGAAAAAACAACATCAAAAACTGCAGGGGTGTTTATCTAACAAAAAATGTTATGTGTGAACCACACTAAGGGCATGTCCGCACGGCAAGGGTTTTCGGCCGGTTTTTCAGCCGGTTTGCGGTTTTTCAGGTCGCCTGAAAAAACGGCCGAAAATTAGCACAATTGTGTTCTATGGAAAACCCATGCAGCAGTCCCCACTGCATGGGTTTTCTATCCGGGGGTTTTGCCGCCGGCGGTACATTGATCAAGCACCATTTTCCGTCCGGTTTTCGGACAGAATCTGTGCTTCCCCCCCCGTGGCAAACCGGCCGGTATTTGTCCTATGCCGTGGGGATGCGCCCTTACAGAAAAAGTCATAGCAACAAGCATTGATTGTGAATCTTCTGACATGGTCACCCAGCTGTATACCCCTAAAGGTAAGGCAATGGTAACCTGTAATTTTACTATGACCAGAAGTCACCATGGAGTCCTAGTCATAAGTTACCAGATATCTGTTATTCTATATTGCACTCATTTACAGCTCCAGTAATAGGCTCCTCTGAGGTCTAACTTGGAGATTTAGGGATCTCAGATCTTGATAAAGAGAATTACTACAATATGTGGGACAGCGTAGGGCTTGCTTTATTCTGTACATGTTTTGACCCTGAATATTCTTTGTACGGTTGTAACAAACTCATGTTTTAAGTATGAGGCATCATTTTCTTCTAGAGCAGTGTTATTTAAGGACATAAAATGAAAGAACTTTTAGGCTATGTCTACACAGCACTGGATTCTCGTCGGATTTTCAGCGGATTCAGTATTTTGAATCTGCCAAAAATCCAACTGTACCCTGCGCTGTGCAGACTTCAATAGAAAATCCATGCTGTAGTCCACACAGCACCAGCTTTCTAACGGAAGCCGCCGGCTGTCTAATGGAAGATAGGATGTGTCCTATCTTCTGTCGGATACCCATCGGATTCCGGTGCAGCCCATGTCCTGGGTCAGCGGGAAATCTGAAAACTGATCGCTGCTTTTGGCGCAAACCTGTGCCAAAAGCCGTGGTACAGCAATGTTATAATGCCATCGGATTTTGTGCAGCATTTTAACATTGCTGTGTAGACGTAGCCTTAAACAGTATTATAATTTTTACCACAAATATGAAAAAAATGTTGCTGCATCAAAGAAATATCCAATTGTATCTAAAAGGAAGTGGAGACAACCCATAAATAAGTTTCTTCTCCACCATCTACAGTAGCAGCTGAGGTTTTATGGTTTCCTGAGACCCACTCACCAGAGGATTAGGTCTTTTCCTATTACCAATACAAGAGAACTGAAGTGGAGAAATATACTTACACTAGAATAGATGTGTTCTGCTGATGTCCCATATTCTTTGAAGGATGTCCATAGTTGTGAACATATTCTAGGAAGGTTGCTGATTAGACAATGGATGAAGTATTGACTAGAAAGTCTAGTATTATTCCACCCATTGGTAATATTCCCTGGAATCCTGTCAAAGCAGTTAGAGATTTACATTGAATACAGAAGTCATGATAGGACTGACAAACAGAAGCTTTAGACCTCAAAGGAGTCGCTGGGTGGTAGGACAGGATTCTGAAGGCCTTTTAGGAACAAACCCAACTTCTGGTATGTTACGCTCGCCAGAGACAGCTGGTGGATCCTCTTGGTAGGCTACAAGCTTTGGCATAGAACCAGGCAGAGGAGCAGAGTCTAAGGGACTCCTTAGTCCTCGCCCTTTAATCCCTTACACAAGGGATATGGACTTCACTGCAGGGCCCTCCCACGTCACTACCCCTGATTTGGTCACTTGCGATGGCAGCTGAGACGCAGGCAAGGTACCAAAGGAATAATTAGAGATGTGGTAGTGTCATAGGCAGATGGTTAGGACAAGTGGATTTCTTTCATATATTCAAAAAAAAGACCGAAGGTCAGGACAGGCAGCAGACAAGTGCAGAGGTCAGGAGACAAGCCAAGGTCAGATACTGGAAATTAATATACACAAACACGAGCCAAACACAGGGTAGAAACACCAACAAACTGGCCATATATAAAGGGAGGTCCCCTATAAAAAAAGATCAGACGATAGGTGATTGGTCCCAGGAAAACTGGGTTGCACATGCAACATGCGTGCCCTAGTTAAACTCCTGCAAAATGTAAAAGGAGACAGACCAGGGGACTACTACGCTGCCCATGTGGTGAATAGGCAATCACGAGTACCTGATGGCGGCAGATTGAGCTGTGGCACGTCTTGTTATATGGGCGTTTTTTGCAATCTACTAACCTACCTAAACCTGACATTTTTAGTGTGTGGTAGCACTATAACTCTGAGGAAACACACCTGTTGTCTTGGGATTTTGTTTTGACTTAGATCTGTCCTGCTACTCCCTATATTTACTTACTTGCACATTTATGTCACCTGCAGCCCGGAATCAATATCAGAAGCCCTGTTTAAAAATCTATGTGTGAATATACCCTTAAAGCGAATGTGTCAACAAAAAATGACTTTACGTTTAACACACCTTTTTATGTTAAAAACATTAAATAAGAATTTTTTGTTATTTTTTTTTTTTTTACATTTTCCATGTCACTTTTAATATTTTGTTTTAGAATTCTTAAGTCCTGCAGTTTTCATTCTGGCCACTAAGCCTAATAATAGTCTGACACTTCCTTTTCTTTAGAGAAAGATTTTCAGTTGTCTGCTCATTATCAGTAAAAGCAGGGTCAAACTGAAAGGAGACACCAATGTGTATAGATAACACAGAATCCACCAGTCACAAGAGGAGATAGTCACAGTTCACCCTCTCCCCTCCCTGCATAGTGATTTATTCCCAGGTCACAAAGCATGCCTAGAAAATTCTTCTATATAAATCAATGGGAATAAAACAGTCTTAAGAATCCTATGTGCATGAAGCTGCTGTAAAGTATCTCTCTGACTGCTGCTAGTGAAGTGCAAGTAAGATTGTCTTCCCCACAGTCATATATAGACGGCCGAATTGAGAAATCTACAATCAGGATGAGAGGAAAAGAATATGGATCAGGGTCTTGATTTAATAAGTAAAAAAATTGGCGACAGATTCCCTTTAAAGAGAAGGGCAAGATATTACATTATGAAACTAGAGCATGTTCTTTGCTTTGTTATTTTAGACTATTCATATCATTAGTAATTATTTGTAGGGCCCGTTCACCTATCATGCGCTGTATTTATTTCCACATTGTTGCTGTTTCTTCTACCTTGTGCACAGAATGTCCATTATCTTTGATGGCTTAATTGCAGCATGCGGTGAGATACATTTACATGTGTGCTGCATGTGTATATGCAGATATGCCTTATAGTCATCTTAGATGCCGTTACCATTAGTCACCGTATTATTCTTCTGAATTCTGCTATATGTCTGTAAGCTGCCAGTCTCTGCAGTGCCTGTAATACCTTGAGCTTTGTACTATAGACCCTGGTGATTTGCCTCTTTCTATTCCGTAGTCTGTAACACAAGACTTGTTTGATTGACTCTGGCGCTGTAAAAGCTTTCAATCTGACCTGCCAACCGAGTCTTTCTGACAGTGCCTATTAAATGGAAATATTTCCAGAACTGAATCGCTTTCTTTGTTTTTGGGAATAGCCACAGGCTGACATAGGCTTCTCTGGTGTTTACAGTGTAGGATATCTATATACGGTGGAGGGTTTTTTTCTTTTTTATCATACAACCCATAGTCTAAGGCTGTGTCTACACAGCAATATTAAAATGGCATCCAAAATCCAACGTCATTTTAACATTGCTGGACCGTGGTTTTTGCCGCAGGTTTGCGCTAAAATTGTGGTCGGTTTTCGGATTTGCTGTCAACCTCAAACATTAAATGTACAGGAATCGAATGCCAATACTTTCAGTCAAACGTTACCGCCGTCATAAACAATTAAGCCAGCAGAATATACAGCATGTTTTAAAATCCGCTGGAATCAGGTAGATTTCAAAACTGACCAGAAAAAAATCTGTGCTATGTAGACTACCCAAATAGTCTCCAAAAAAATTAGAATCTCGCAAGAGAACATAGAGTGACTTTTGATCACTATATTTACTATTTTGCAATAGGCAAACTTAAACTCTATCAGTTCTCTATCTATAAAACACTAAAACGTAACTTGTATTATGTATCACTCTTAACCTCTATACACACTATTTAAAAACCTGATTTCCAACCTCACCATTTAACCCTTTCTACTTCTGAAGGCAGGAATAGCTCCTTTTCTATTATCAAGTCTGGTGGAGCACCACCTATTAACAGGAAAGCCTTATATACAGCAATTTACTAACTCCAGTAAGGGATCCCAAGCCTCCTACTTGGGCAATCGTCCCTAATCTAATGGACACAAAACAAATAAGGCCCCCTTGTGACACCGTCTGCAGCAGGTGACACTTGTAGACAGAGGTGAGAAATCACAATTTAAAACGTCATGCCTGACCTTCCCAACATGTTTCACCAGCTAACCTGGCTTCAGTAGGGGGTAGAGGTTCGGTTTTTAAATAGTGTGTATAGAGGTTAAGAGTTATACATTATAAAAGTTAAGTTTTAGTGTTTTATAGATAGAGAACTGATAGAGTTTAAGTTTGCCTATGGCAAAATACTATGTAGACTACAGCACGACATTTTTATTGCTGTCTATGCAGCACTAGTTACAGTCGGATTTTCGTCAGGTACAAAATACTGAAACCGCTTGTAGATGGTACATAGGAGGTCCAAGTATTGCCATCTATAGAGAATGGGGACGACACACGACACATTGTAAAAAAAAAAGTAATTTTTGATTGCATTTTACATGAATGTTATGCACCACAGTTCACATAAAGAGAATGCGTTAAAAGTGCCCCATGTTCTATAGTATACCTCACTGAGGACATGGGGCGACTTGTCCTAATACAACTGCGCCATTTTTTGGTGTATTTTGCACCCAAATAACTCTTGACGCCCTATTCTCTATATAAATGAACTGTAATACACCAAAACTAGGCACGACACATTTGCGCCTAAAAAGGAGCATCAAATATAGCAATGATACGATATGTGCCTAGATTTTGAAATGCGCCTGGATAAGCGCATTATTTTTACTATACAATGTATATCAGACGACAGATTTTTTAAAAGGTTTGTTCATTCAGGTACACTTTACACTGATTGAATGCGATTCAAAACTGCTGTACCGTTGCCATTTTTCGGACATGTTGCCCCTGGTGTTTTTTTTACACATTGTTTGATGCATTAGACAACGCATATAAAATTCAAGTGCATGTCAAATAAGGGTGCTTATTTTACATGTATAATATTACAGTCAATGAGAGTTGCAAAAATTGTACCAATAACATGTGTATTTTGTTGTTTAACTCATAATCGGTGCATTTTTTGATGCATAAACGCACTAAAATGAGGTAAAAATGCATGAAAGAAGAGCATCAAAGAAATCGTGTGAAATACTGGCAAATTATTCAGGATCTTTTGTACGCCAAGTGAACCTAGCCTTTCGCATCAAGAACTGATGCAGTCGTGTCTTTTTACACAATGCATGACGCAACAAACGATGTGCAAAAAAATGCGCCACGAGCCCAAATGGTCGCTGTTTTCAATAGCAAACAATGGCATGGCACTGATGCATTTTCTATGTGCATTTTGGCATGTAAAGCATTTGTACACACTTTAGGCATCAAAATATGCATGATTTTTTTTTATCTAAACGCACAAATTCCGTTTCAATCAGAATACATGCATTTTTGGTATACATTTGCATTCCTGTTTGACCTTTTTTATAAAATTACTCTTATAAATGTAATAAGAACCTACATGCCTCCAGTCATATTGCTGAAAACGACATGTGAAAATACAAACAATAGGGCACATTTATCAAGGCAGTCGCGTCAGAATTCTGGAACAATTTGCACCAAAAATAATGTTGTAGCTGCTTTATACCACATTTATTATGTGCAATCCAAAGTAACAGACCAGCTCCATATTCATAGAGGAGCATAAAAAGTTAAACATTTATTATGTGTTTTAGACAGTTTTTAGACACTTCTGTGCCTCATCCGTCAACAGGGATGTGACCTTGACAAAAGGGGTGTGGCTTCATGTGAAAAGGGGCATGACTTAACGAGTGCCAAAAATGCATAATAATTTTGGTGTAAGCCAACTAAAAAGTGGTGTGAAGTTAGACTAGACAGTTTTAACCTGCGCCAGATTTATGAACACTAGGATCAATGTATTGCATTGTGAAACTGTCTAATCTAAGTTTACTCTGTTTTACAGTAAGACACTATAGATAAATGTGCTCCCATTTGCCCAATAGTGTTTATTTCCATAGACAACAACGGGAAACTTCTGCAGTGGTCTTAGCACGCATTTTGGTGCATAAAATACGCATAAAATACAAATTTTACACATGAGAGTACAACCCAAAAACACATGAATAGTTATAATGTGAAGCAACTTATTGTAACTCCAGGCACAATAATGAAATGTGTAACTGTATACAGTGGCTGTAGATGTATATTAAAGGGAATGTGTCATCAACAAATGACTTATTGTTTAAATCAAATTTTTATGTTAAACACATTTTGTGGAATTTTTGGTTAGGTTTTTTTTAATTTTCGATAACACTTTCAGTATTTTTTTTAATAAGTCCTGAAGTTTTCACTTTGGCAACTAAGCCTAATAATAGTCTGACACTTCCTGTTCTGTTTAGAGAGCTTTTCAGCAGTCTGCTCATTATCAATAAAAGCAGGGTCACACTGAAAGGAGACACCAATGTGTACAGATAACACAGAATCCACCAGTCACAAGAGGAAATGTCACAGCTCGCCCTCTCCCCTCCCTTCACAGTGAAAACTCTCCTATAGAAGTCTGTGGGACAGAATCTGTCTTAAGAATCCTATGTGCATAAAGCCGCTGTAAAGTATCTCTCTGACTGCTGTTAAAGCAGTGCAAGCAAGAATGTCTTCCCCACAATCATATATAGACGGCGAATAGAGAATTCTACAATCAGGAAATAAAAACGACCGAGAGGAAAAGCATATGGGTCAGGGGCTTGATTTAAAAAGTAAAAAAAAAAATTGGCGACAGATTCCCTTTAAGTGGGGTCCCAGTCTTCTGTCCCTGTTCCTCTATTAACATGAATGTCTAGCTTTGTTGAACATGTATACTATTTTGATAGAGCAATCAGATAGGCTTCTGTAGAGCTCTGGTCCCACTGATCTCTGTGGGAAAATGGATGATCAGAGAACAGTAATGCATCCTATCACATCATTTCCCACTGACTGTTATGATCCATAAACGCAGCAGAAATAGTAAAGGATATGCTGACATGAAATGTAAAGTATTTATTATGTACAGTAACACGGATGTTACTGTTCTGTTTCTCTCTACTCATGATCAGCCGTGTATTTGCTTTGCTTCACTGATGAGTAACGGCTTAATCTTCAGGTACTGGAACGCAGTCATCAGGCCAAATCCTGCTGGTTTTTTTTACCCAGGCAGGGGTAAGGTGAGGCACCCGCAGAAGAGCAAAGATTTTATAAGATCTGTCTTCATACTGCTCAGTCTAAAGATCAGGAATTACTAAGAGCAGGGCTAGTTCGGGGAGGATGTGGCCCTCTAGAAGTCAAAAACACAGTGGGCCCAGTGGTATAACTAGAGGAGGCACCTTTTTCATGGGGGCTCAGTCTATTTTTGGGCTTTGTTGAGGTCTCTTTTTATAACTGGATTTAGGATTTATTTACACAACTTGGTCAAATCACTTTTATGCCAATGATTTTCAAAAAATCAGGTTACAACCAAGATATTTAGCTAAAATGACAGCAATAACATTCAATTTGGCAGTGAGACATAAACATACTCCTATAGATATTTCTTTTGGAGCAAAAATCTTATAATAATTGTGGAAAATGGAGAATGTTTATCACAATGCCTAGCTGTAGGCAAAGGTCGATCCTGTGATTGCACGTAGAGATAGCACATGACTATAATGAGGAGCAGAGTCTAAGGAGCACCTGGTCTTCTAACCACTATACAGAGATCTGGTATTTGCTGCAGGATGTGGTTCTTAGCACAGTCTCCATTAGTAAGGGGCTGTTGACGCTCCGTTTTTGGATCCGATTTCAGATCCGTTTTGAATCCGAAAATCGCTTCCAAAAACGCAGCAGCGATCGGCTTCTAAACAGATCCAACACGTATCCAACACGCAGGTGCTTGTTGGATTCAGCAGGACCCCACCCTATCATTTTAAGTAGGGCTCCTGCTGTGTCTTTTGGACCAAGAATTGACATGTCAATTCTTGGAACGGATCCGAAAAACGCAATGAGACGCACATCAGCGATCACTTGTGTGAACGCCGATGTGTATTTCACAGTAAAAGCAATGTAAAATCACACTGCTATTTGTTAGATGCGGGTTTGGGTCCATTTGGGGTCCGACAGACGGATCCAAACACGTATCTAAAAGCGTATGTAAACACAGACTCAACAAGTCGTGTGAATATACCCTAACAGCCAACGCTCTAGAATGTGGTCCAGAAGGATCAGAATAAACTGTGGTCAGACATGCAATAGGTCACGGCACAAACCCAGATGGATCCAAGGTAGTTCCAGCACCAGAAGGAATAGGTAAGGTTCAAACTTTATTTCACATCATAAAACGCCAGGAAAGGCCTCCAGACGTCACTTTGTCTGAACTGTTTCAAGTTTTATTGTTTAGAAATGCATAAGACAAAACAGCATTTTGAGGCCTTTCCTGGTTTAAAATGAGAAATAAAGTTTGGATTTTAACTGCTTGCTTTAATAGTGGGACTATCTTGGATACATATGGCCTTGCTGCAAAGTCTGCAGGACTTTACCCGCGCAGCTTTTCATATTGCTGATTTTCCACTGGTACAACTATTAGGATATGTTCACACGGCTTAAAATGGTCCGTAATTATGCGCCGGAGTGCGCAAATTACGGGCTGAAAACGGCCCAGTCATTACGGTAATCCACAGTTCTCATAGAGAACTATGGATTACATCTCCTCTCCCTGCTTGGTGAATACGCCGGGTGGGGAGATAAGTGACATGTGAATTACTAGCGGCGTATACGCGCCGCTGGTAATGCAAGTCTATGGGCCGGCGAAGTGCCGGCCCCCCACTCACTCCCCCGCTCCCGCCCTGCCCCCGTCCACAGGAGTAATTACGTCCTGCAGTTAAGCCGTGTGAACATAGACTAAGGCTATGTCTCCACTGCACACAAAAACGACTGAAAAGAGGCCCCAAAGACTTCTATAGTAAAAACGTCTTGTTGTCTCCACAGAATGTCTTTTTTCTGCTCGTTTTATTTACTGGTCTTTTTTGAAACATGTTGCAAAAAGCGACAGAGCAGGGCAGAAAATTTACTATTAGGCTATGTTCACACGGCTTAATTGCGGGGACGTATTTCGCCCCGCAATTACGCCGTGTGTGTGTGAGGGGTGAGGGGGACGTCAGCCCGCCGGCCCCATAGATGTTCATTATTCTCTGTGCATATACGCCGTGAATAATTGACATGTCACTACTCTCCCCCCATGGCATATTGTGCGAGCAGGGAGAGGAGACATAATCCATAGTTCTCTATGAGAACTGTGGATTACCGTAATGACTGGGATGTATTTCACCTGTAATTCGCGCAGTACGGCGTGAAATACGGGGCGAGATACGTCCCAAAGTAAGTCGTGTGAACATAGCCTTAGAGTCTATGTAAAGTGTCAGACTTTTTTTGCGCGTTTTTTGGTGCATTTTTTGCAGAAATACCTAGCACATCTATTGCTGTGCATCTCTGCAAAAAATACTTAAAAAATGAAAAACGTGCCAAAAAACTGACATTTTTCAGCAGCTTTTGACAGGCAGTGGACAAAAAACTCAGTTTTATGAATGGTTTTAGGATTTAATTTTCAGGTCGTTTTTTGTCCAATACTGTATAGACCTAGCTTTATATAGATGGCCAGGTGACCTGCACCATACTAGTTTTTTTTTATATTTCCTAAAGGGTCAGGGTGGGCAGAGTTTAGTTGTCACAGTATACTAGTCAAAGGTCAGGACAGGTGGCAGACAAGAAGGGTAGTCACAAAAGGCTGGTTCAAGATCAAGGACACAGTAAATAAAAATGTGGCTTCAGTACATTAAAGTAACCTATTGCTTAAAAGGGTTGTCTCACTATAAAGCCAGGTCTGTAGCTATAGCAACCAGTGCTGGCGGCTTATCAGGAAAAATCAAACAGGTCTGTAGCTATAGCAACCTGAGGAGCTGATGCAGTCCATACAAGAGGGGATACCTGGGAATAGGTAGCACACTGTTAATAGACATATACTGCAAAGTGACTTGTTTTTGTAAGATCTTTCACATAAAAAGCAATCCTTGTAATGAGACAACCCCTTTAAGCAGTAGGGCAAACGGGCGGGTCCCTTTAAATAAGGCATAAATTGTAGATAGGAAGAAATTAGCTGTGTGCGCAATAGCCCTATTAATAACCAAGGACCAAAGCAGACGAGATACAACTGGAGACCCCAAGTCAGTCCCAGTGCAACCCTTGAGTAGGATGGAGGGGCAGAGCAGGAGGCTGCCCAGAGCGGTGAGTCCCCACGTGACAATGCAGGGAATCTACAAAGCAATCAGTTGATATTATTCAATCAATACGGGTGCTCTTACCAATTGTGGTAACTGTAGCTTCTTACCTTATGCTTCATTGTACTTGCCACTAATCCATGGATATTTACAGTAAACTATGGAAATAAATAGTAAACCATTGATAAGAATATGTACAAATGAAGTATAGCGTTCCCTCATGTGGCTACCCTGGCTTTACCACTACATATATCAGTAACCTTTATTGGGAAAATTTCAGCACGTCCTTGTTGAACCCAAAAATGGATGCTTGTGAATGATTCAGATAGACGAGGTGCACTAAGACCACCACAAGATCATTAATAATGTATTGTCATAGCAAAGCCAAAAGTTGTGCTTGACGAAGCAGACGGCAGCTGATTCTGTCCACAGTAGCTTCAGCACTTCTCTCACATATGTGTTATTTATGAGTTACTAACACCTTCCATCAACCAATGCTTTCAACCTAACATGACTTTATGTCATGGTATTTTTATACAAGTGACCATTAGTCATCTGGTATCAACATTTCCACACAGATTGTGGGTTTCTTTGTAATGGAAACTCAAATATATACTCCTTGGTAGCACATGCTCAATCTATAGATAGTTTGGAGAAAGACTATACTGAAAACTGAGACCTTAAAGGGGTTTTGCCACCATGTAATGTTGACGTGGGAACCTCCAAAATGGGTATTTAATCACTTTTCTAAATATATGTGATTTAAAAAAGTGAAAACTCTGAGAGCTACAGCATTGCTCAATCCCCCTTGGTTACCTCAAAGCCTCCCCTAGTCACAACCCAGGAGCTGAAAGGCTGCGCTTGCGTGAATCACTTCTTATCTGATGACAGGCAGAATGAATGGTCTTTTAAGGCACTGGGTAGCAATATGTTTTCTTTTGTATACAGAATAATTAGCTGTAGTGTTATTAGATCCCTGCTTTATCTGATGAAGAAGCTTTCAAGCTGCTGTGTAGAATAGGTGTTCTCTTTTGTATACAGAATTCACAAGTTATAGTTTGATTATTTGAGTGAACATGTCACAGGATCCCCTTATGCAGGGCTCTGTGCTCTGGCTGTGTGTGTCTGTGTGCGTCTCTGTCTCTTGCTCTGTGATTTGTTTACATTACATTAGCTTCTTAGCAGATAAGGTTTCTCCTGACAGTGCAGTGTATGAGCCTGTGTCTTGCTGTATTGAATCCACTGTTGTACTGTTTATTAGTTCACTTAAGTTTTGAGACGCTCCTTTGGATTCCTCACTCCCCTCTCCCCTCTCCCTCTCTCCACTGCAGCTTCATGACTCAGCGTGATTTGTTTACATCTTGCTCTCATGCTGAACGGAGGTCAGTACTTGGTCTGTTGGCAAATCCCCTTTAATGCACATTAAAATGCTAAGTTTAAATGGGTTGTCTCACCATGCTGTTTTAGAGCCACAAGCAGTTTTAGATTCATGCATCCTGTCTCCTTCTGGTCAGGCTGTGGGTGGTTCTGTAGCAGTGATTGGCAGATCTGATTTCACAGCTCTCCTAATTGCACTGACATGAGAGCAGGAGATCTTACCTATGAGCTCTGAAGCTATCTGCTCTGAAGTAAACAAGTAGTCTCCTATGTTTGTTAGCAATAATACTCGTTCTCAAGCTGCCAGTAGTCCGACCTGTGGTGACGTCACTCCCTGCTCTCAAACACGAACCTGTGAGCACTTAGAGCACTCAACAAAGCAAACAACAAACAAATAAACAAATAAACAAAACAATATATTTGGGAAAAGTCTTCAATTACCTGTCCCAACATGTTGAAAGCTAATCTTTGTAGTGAGACAACCCCTTTAAGGATATGCACAGGTCTGTAACCAATTATATTGCTCTGATGCATCTTAAGTAAAAAAAATATAAAAAAAAACGTTTGAAACTAGACTTCATTAAAAGTACCCTGCTGTAATGGCTATATTGCTCTTATCTGTCTCCATGGTTACAGACTACAAACAAACCCACTGTAGTCATGTTTCACTCTCTCCTTTCTTCTATTTTCTTCCTACCTACAGAAATTAGGAGAGTGAGCTGAAAAAGGAGTAACACATCGCTGAATCGGGGCCAGCATGGGCAGACACGCCACTGGTGCAGCCTGTGCAAATGGCGCCCAGTAGGTCATGAAGTCCACTGTCACCTTAAAAGGTGCACATGCGGGGCTAGACTCAGGCCCTGCAGGGGAAAAAGATGGAAATATCCCTTTAAAAGAGCTTCCTACTACCTTTTTGACGTTTTTGGCTAACAATTATTGTTGGATTGTTAGAGACACATAAGGGGATGTCCTATGATGAGATTTGGGATAGAAGGGGCTTCTATACTGTCACTACATAGAGGCTGTCTCCACCCCTGTAAGCACCAAACAGGTTTATGAACATCCTTATTGTTTCATGTCACTTTTGGTTATGAAACCAGATTCACCCCGAGCATTTGGCAAACCTGGAGAAGTACCAAGGCTTACCGGACTTATGGGAGGCTCAATGCGATCTTGATGGACATTATCTACAGTTGTCAGGCTGAGCTTAGATAAGGTAGGGGTCCACCATGGCTGTAGAGGCTCATTATGATCGTGATAAACATGCCTGGAGACAGTCTTAGATAGTACCATTACTAATATCTATACTGAAATTATTCATTTTTGTCCTACAGATTACAAATTGAAGAGTTGGAGAGAAAATAATTGTAATATTGTGATAATCTGCTGCCAGACACCACTGCAGGTGTTACATGGGCGATAGCAGCACTTGACTGATGAACATGACGTGATTGCCGGGGATCATTGGGAGCAAAGACAGCGCTGGAGCAGAGCAGGCTTCACAGGTGAGTTACGTTTTTCTATTTTTAAACCCTTCCAACTAGCAGACCTGAAATTAAAAATATATGAAAAGGTACTCCCCAGCTCCAGTGGCGTCATTCCAGTGCTGCCACTCTTCCATTGTTCCCCATTGACTTCCACGGATGACATCATTCACATTGCTGAGGTGACACTTTGGGGTTACATGCTTTACATATAGGCACATGATTGGTCACATGAACGATGTACATGACATCACCAAGCAGATTGGCAGGGACCTTTACAACAGCGGCAGAGCTGGAGCAGCTATGCTGTAATAGGTGACTACTGTGTTTTTTTATTTTATTTTCAGGACAGTGGGGGCTGCAGGAGAGTTTTAAAAGCGAATGAAAACCCCCTTTAATCCCTTAACAACACAGGACATATGGGTACGTCCTGATTTCGATCAGTTCCTATTTAGTGGGATTCTACGTAGGAGGTTGGTGTCAGCTGCTAATTGCAGTTGACACCCAGCAATGACAGCAGGAAACGGAGCCAGCTCCATTCCCTGCTGCTTAACCATTTAGATGCCATGGTGATCGTGGCCACTGTGTGTAAATGAATGAAAAACCATGCTGTGCAACATTCCTCATTGCATTAGGCACCCCCGTGACGAGATTGCGGAGTACCGATACCTTCACATTGTGGCTGGAAGGCTAATGAAGGCTTCCATAGCTCCCATGCATTCATTTCTATTACATTTTTGAACACGCTTCATACAATTCAGAAGGGTATACTCACGATCACACCCTCCTTTTGCCATCTTACAAATACAAAAAATAAAAAAGTTACACATAATTGGTATCTCTGCATCCGTAAAAGTCCATTCTATTAAAATATATCATCATTTATTCCATCCACTGAACATAGTAGAAGAGAAAAAATTTCAAGTGCCAAAATTGCGTTTTTTTTAAATGGTTTTACGTCCCCTAAAAATTGGAATAAAAAGTGATCAAAAATCACATGTATCCCAAAATAATACTGATAAAAAGTACACTTCAGCCCGCAAAAAAATGCAGCATTACTCAGATCCATAGGTGGAAGTACTAAAAAGTTATTGGTCACAGAAAATGGTGCTGCAATGCAAATTAACCTATATCTTTGCTACTGCTGGAATCGTATCAACCTGCAGAATACAGATAATACAACAAGAAAGTGAACACCATAAAATCAAAACTCCAGCAAAGATGGCCCAAGTAAATTTTTTTTCACATTTAACCCAATTTAGATTTTTTTTTTCAGTTTCCCAGTCCCACAGAATAAAAGTCTATATAGATGGAAAAATAAAAAAGTTATGGCTCTTGGAAGGTGGGGAGAAAGAAAAACAAAGAGCCATATCATTATGACCGACTATCAGGATGGGGCTGTTGATGTTACTCTTTACTCTTTACTACAATATTTACTAAAATTTTCACCTGCCTTCTTTCTGTCCATCTTGTTAAGCCCATGCAACAGTGTTAGAAGATTTTGTACCTCTGGATTCATAAATCACATCCATATTTTATAAATGAAAAAAAAAGAACGATTTGTTTCTGTCAGGTATTGCCAGTCACCTTGGTAACAAGTCTAATAAGATTTTAATAATTCACATGCTAATAACTAGGGATACGGAAATATTCACTAAATGTAATGGGACTGATTAAGTCTTGCAGTATAAGTTATTATTTCATATCAAGTCTATAGATCAAATATGTGAAAGGTGTGAATGTTTCAACTTCAACATTATGATGTCACCGTTGTTGATGGAAGATAAGCTCATTTCATACAATGTAAAGTGGCAGCTATTGCAAGTCTAGGCACATAAGAGCCATTTGCACAAGCAGATATTCAAATTAGTAATCTTCACACGATCGCTGTAAGGCTTGGTTGAATCGCTGCAGCCGAGGCGCGGCCACAATATGGCCGTCACTCCAGTCACCTCAGGAAGTGCGATTTTCAAACCGACCTCAGCTTCAAATATTTCATTGTGTATGGCCGCATGGTAAACTTTTGTTTTGCTGCAATACCGCGCATCTATCAATATTCAGATTGCTTGCATGTGAAGTCACTGAAAACAGCAATGACTAGCATATCAGTGCAGTTTCAGGGTCGGCCGATGGGTAGGCTGAGGTAGGTAACTGCCTAGGGTGACAACTCATGCTAGACAGGGAGGGGCACAAGGATGTAAGGAGTGGGCTCACCAACTGAGCTGTTAGTTACAGCCAGTACCTGGCTTCAGTGGCTGGTACCAGAGATAACTCAGATCCTGGCTGTTTAACCAATTAGATGCTGTGGTCAAGGAGACAGCAGGATCCCTTGTACCCCCTGACTGGCTCTCCTGGGATTGCAGGTTACCAACCGGTAGCCATGGCAGCTGCAGGATCAGTGTCTGACTGGGAGGTCTGGGGCGCACAGGGGAGTTGATTTTGGGGGCCCACCCTACAGCTACTGTACTTGAAAATATTACAGGCCTCTCAGACATAAATGCGCCCATTTTACCACATAATACAGTGTGCAAAACAGAACTGTAAAGTGTAGCACACAATACCAAGTGAGTCATATATCTGTCTGTCTCACATATCTGTCTGTCTCACACATTTGTCACAGTCTAACAGATCATAGACACATGGCTAAGAAGCTAGATCCCTAACCCCGACCACTCCCCACATACAATATCCCCCCCTCCACGTTTTCCTTGATCACACTCCTCACCACCTTCTAAAATAAACACCACTGTAAACATCATTTGCTGCCACTATAATAGCGCCGATATAACCTACAACACCGCCATATGGAGACCACATAGTGGTCCGAAACAAGCTCAGTTCACATCACATTAAAGTGAATATAGCACTGATCCAGTATAGAAGCAAAATAACCCCTGACATCAGGGACTCACAGGAGACACCTTTTCTGATGAGTCATTCTCTTCTCTCATGAGTCGTTCTTTTTCCCTTTTCTTCTCCATCCGTTCCATACCGCCATGATGACTTCTCCCAGCCACCACTCATCCCTGCAGAATTTACACACAAATATTTTAGAATTGTCACTTTTCCAGCACCTCTTTACCTATTTCAACCCCTGTATAAACTTTTCAGGGGTGGGAGAGCAGGTACAGGCCATAGCTTAGAGGAACAGTTTCCTAAGGGGTTGAAGGGTGGGGAGAGGACTAACCCCCTGGAGATAATGCTACAGCTGTGGGCTGCTCCCCTCACAATTATATTATCAGCTAGGTAGGCAAAACCCCAGCTAGGTAGGCAAATGGGAAAGGCTCCAGGTTGCTAGATAGGCCCTATTTAGGTAGGTAGACCCGCGCTGGATAAGTTGGTAGGCCGGCCCCAGGCAGTTTGGTGGGTAGGTCCAAGTAAGGTAGATAAGTAGGCCACGGGTGGGTAGGTAAATAGACTCCAGGCAGATAAGTAGGCCCCAGTTAGGTTGGTGGGCCCCAGCTAGGTAGGCTGTAGGTAGGTGTTGGTGAGTCTCAGTTAGGCTGTAGGTAGTGTAACATGCAGTCCCGCAGCCCATGGATTGGGCTGCGGGCGCTCTCTTGTCCCTACTGTGTCCCCTGGCTCGGGGACGAGTGGCGCCGTGGCTTGCGTTCCGGGCCGCGGGCACACTCATTCCCCCGCACCGATCCACTTACCCTGCCGCGCTCCTGCTTCCCCGCGGTCTCCTGCCGGCTGGGGCGCGCATCCCCGCTCCTTAGGGCGCGCGTGCGCCAGTTCTTTCAAATTTAAAGAGCCAGCGCGCCGGTAATTGGTTGATTGCCGGGCGCTGACCCCATATATTGGTGACGCCTCCTGCACGTCCCCGCTGGATCTTTAGTGCCTGTTGCCTACTGAGAAAGCATCTATTCTAATCTTGTTCTGATTTCTGTGTACGGAACCTTCTCGCCTACGTCCCACGACCACGAGCCTTTGCCGCCTGTCCTGACCTTATCACCTGTCCCCGACTACGAGCTTACCTTACGATTTTGTACCACGCTAACCTTGGCTGCCACCGCAAGCAAGTCAAGTCAGGGATAGCGACCTGGTAGACTCCCGCGGCAGCAAGTCCATCCCACTGTGTTGCGGGCTCTGGTGAAAACCGGGACCTACTTAGACTCTGCTCCCTGGCGGGGCTTACATCACCGCTTTCGGCGGTCCAAAGGATCCACTACCACACTCGTGACAGGTAGATGTTGGTGGGTCTAAGTTACGTAGGCTGCAGGTTGTCAGGGTCCCCTTTAAAAGGCTGGAGGTAGTCAGGGCCCCCTTTAGATAGGCTGAAGGTAGTCAAGGCCCATTTTAGGTAGCATACAGATAGTCAGGGCCCTCTTTCTCATAAAAAAAAAAAAATAGCCCTCAAATTTCTCCTGCTCCCGGATGCGACCATCAGCGGGTCGGATGGCTTCAAGTGAAGCCCGGCGTAGGCAGTTCGATGATGTGAAGTCAAAGCACTGCCAACCTCACCACAAGAGGCCGGCGCCGGGCGCCTTAAGGCATAAGACTTTATGCCAACCAGGGTGAACTGCTCAGCTGACACTGCGCAGCCCCAGGAATCGAGGACATTAGCCCTCGACTTCCGGGCCCTTTCTCTGAATGCTCGGGACACAGGGTCAGGATACGGTGGCCGAGCCCCAAGTAGCGGCAGCATTACCTCCGGGGGCTCACAGGAGCTCGGGGCCCACCGGGTAATCCACCGACTCCCCGGCGGGCTAGTCCGAGCCTGTGGAGGACTAATGAATGCCCCCAGATCTACCATAAGGTAGGGAGTAATTAGAGCACTGTAATTATACTCTATTCTGCGATACATTACTATTGCAGGATAGTGAACGCGCCCCTTGGTGGTCAGGTACCTTGGAGGACTAAAAATATAAGTTTAAGTTTTAAAAATGTAAAAAAAAAAGTATTAAACATTCAAAACACCCCATTTTCGATTTTACAAATAATAATAATAAAAAAAATTAAACATTACTGGTATTGCTGCATCTGTAAAAGTCTGATCTAGTAATAAAGAACCTTATTTATACTGAATGGTCAATGGCATAAAAAAAAACCTGGTAACAAATTTGTTTTTTGGTTGCTTCACCAAAATATTAGTACAAAAAGCGATTTTAAAGTCACGTGTATCCAAAAATGGTGCTAAATACTAAACTTCAGACTGCGAAAAACAAGCCCTCGAGCAAAACTAATAAAAAGGCTGGACTCATAAAGAGAAGGCTGGAATCGTACTGACCCACAGAACAAAGACAGTGTTATCAATACATGTTATAACAACTCTCGCCCGAAAGAAAAAAAAATGGTGCAGTTTTGTTTTTTCTTCCCTATTCACTCCGGCCGGGGAGAGTGAAGCTACAGGCGACATGTCACTATGGGAGGGGTTCATTTTCCCTGTTTGCCTAGACACTATAATACCTTGTCCTAGCCCTGTCTCAGCTGCATTGTGGCCGCAGTGTGTATACCCGGCCTTATCTATCAAATAATGACTTTAGGAAATATTTACACACAATCTTATCATTTCATTATATAACAATTCATCAATTTAATGTCACATATCAGCGATCAATTAAATGATTCCTGTTTATACACCCAAGTCAGAGGGGCCATAAAGGCAGTATCGGAAGAACTCCTGATAGGAGCCCTGATAAAAATGTTAAAAAGTGTCCATGTTGTATGGTGCAAGATAGGAATTGGTAATACACAAGGGGCTCAGATGCTTTGGCTGAATGGGGCTCTGAAATTAATTATGGCAACCCTGACTGCAGTATCAGAATGACAATCGATTATTATTGTGTTTGCATAAATGATTAGTTTCACCATCAACAAGTGTTTTATTACTAGTTCTTCCGTCGCTTCATCTATTTCTGTCAAACAATACCCACTTTATTGCTCATATAGTCCATAAACGGCAGGACAGATCCTGTAGTTCCACTTGATCAGGTTTTTTCTCCCAGTTGCTCTAACAGTCATAACATATTTATCTTAAAAATCAATAAAATATAGAGTAGCACGGCAAGATGATATTTCCAGAAAAAGTGTTTCATTATATTTACAGGGATTAAAATCAATTCAGACAAACAATGTATAGCATGACAAAAAAAGCACTGCATAGCAATCCAGGGCTTCACTGTTCCGGCTTTATCTTGTGTATACTGTATGTATACCTACCTGCTCTGGTCCTACAAAGAGTGTGTGAGGTTTTTAGTTTTTAGTTTGACTTTTTAGTTCTGTTTTTTTTTGCTTTTGGGCACTTTTAGGGCATGCCCCCATGGTACGGGTTTGTGGCTGTTTTTTCAGACAGTTTGCGGTTTTGCAAACCGTTTGAAAAACCGTCCGCAATCGAGCACAATGGTGCTCTATGGAAAACCCGTGCAGCAGTCCCCACTGCATGATTTTTCTGCCCGGCGGTTTTTCCGCCCGTGGCCCGCTCAAAAAAGATTGAACATGCACATTCTTCTGTCCGGCTTTCGGACAGAATATGTGGATGGGAAGGGTGAGGGCTCCCCACCCCCGCGGACAAATACCGGTATTTGTCAAATAAAAATTTGTCCTCTTCCGTGGGGACGTGCCCTTAGTTGACGTTTTTCCCTAATCACAGATTCTGTGCAAATCCACTAAAATATAAGCTCCACAGTGAAATCTTTATTGTGGTTGTCTTTTTCCTGGTGTTTGGTCCTCTTGACTATTTGGTGTCACCCTTATATATAATTTTTTTCATTTGAAAAATTGGGTGTTTTTTTCATAAATTTTTTAAGTTCTCCTTTGTTCATTAATTTCTGATTAAACCTCTTTAGGCGCCATGTTCGAAAATTGTCGGCGCCGCGGCATTTTTTTGGTGCATTAAATACGCTGCAATACGCCGGGTGTTTAGATCAGAGCCCCGGCACTTCTTTCCCCTGGCGTTCAATACGCGGCAGGGAAGGTGGCAGCTAATCATAGCTCTCTATAAAGAGCTGTGATTACAGTAATTACAGGACGTATAGCAGGGCACATTGCAGCGCAATTACGCCCTGAAATACGTCCTGAAAGACGCTTTGTTAACATAGCGTAAGACTGCTTTTGTTGCCCAAAGCAACCAATCAGAGCTCAGCTTTCATTTTCCTAGAGCAGTATAAAAATAGAAGCTGGGCTGTGATTGGCCAAAAAAGAGAGTCTTAGGCCTCATTCACACGGCTTATTCTGCCCCGTATTGGCGCCGTACTACGCGCCGGATTTGCGCTTCAGTCGGCCCCAATCCGCGGCAGCAATTACGGTAATCCATGCTCTCTTAGGAACAGTGGAATCCATCGCTCCTCCCCGCTCGGCGAATCCGCCGCGGGGGGAGAAAGTGACATGCACATTATTTACGGCGCGGACGCGCCATAAACAATGCATTGTCTATGGGGCCGGGAGCGGTGCCCCCGCCGCGCCCCGGCCCCGCCCGCCCCTTATTCACGGCGGATTTGTGCGCTCAATATGGGCAAAAAATCCGTCGGGAATAAGCCGTGTGAACACGGCCTTAGGCTGCGTCCAATTACCTTGATTCCAGCATCCACTTTGTTTCAACATTGCAAGTATTGCAGGCACAGAGTTCCAGGGCTTCGTTTAAAATACTTGAAACTCTTATTTTACGTATTAAAATTCTTCAAAAGGTACATACAGCATAGATAGCAGCCTTACCCACTATAAGGAAGGAATGGGATCACATAGGATTGGATAAAACCGACGCGTTTCGGCATAAAGCCTTAATCCTGTATGAACACCCTGTACGAACGGACTGAGGGTAAGCTGAAAATACTTTTTGTTTCTTCTTAGGCTGTGTCCCCACGGTAAGGGACAAATACTGGTCGGTTTATCCGACCGGTATTTGTCCTGTTTTGCGGCCGTGTCCACGGTCGTGGGGGCAGCTTTTCTCCACGATGAGCAAGGAAAAGCCCTCCCCCTTCACATTCACATGCACTGATTCCATCCGAAAAACGGACGGAAGAATGTGCTTGAACAATGTTTTGCGGGCGGAAAAACCGCCAGGCGGAAAACCCGTGCGGTGGGGACTGCTGCACGGGTTTTCCATAGAGCACCATTGTGGTCATTTTCGGCCGGTTTTTCAGGTGGTCTGCAAAACTGCAAACCGCCCGAAAAACTGGCTGAAAACCCGTGCAGTGGGGACATGCCCTTACTGTTAGAGAGTTTTGATAAATGAGGCCCATACAGAGACAAACATAACAAGTTTTTTTCTTGTGTCTGTCTGTACAATAAAGTGCGCCCTTCTTGGAAGCACAATGGCCTTAGGGTATGTTCACACGGCGTAATTGCGGCGCGTACATGAATTGTCAATGGCGCGTAAGCTGAATGACACTCTTATTACTGCTGTGTGGTGCACAGAGCCCTTTACACACATTTAATATATACGCAGGGGGCTTGTTCCAGCATTTACGCCATATGCACAGCTCAAAAAACGCCTTATTTGGAACATTTGTACTATAAAAAAACGTGAAATTTGTATTAATGAATGTTTGGTGAAATTTTGATTATTTACTTATAACAGAACCCACAGGGTGGGTAACAGTTCGTATTTCCAAATCCAATATCGTACAGGCGCTGCTTTCAATGGGACTTGTTTTTGGAAAACAGAAGTATGTTTATATTATTTGCCACAGTCACATTCAAGCTAAACGAGTCAATTAACAAAATGTTATTAAAAAACTCAGTTTATACTACAAACACTAAAGCAGAACTGAAGCTAAAATATAGTCAGAAGCTGTCTGCATACCCTGTTCCTTCTTATATAAAAAGGCCTAGTGGAGGCGGCATTGATTATACAACCCCAAATGTAAAATCCTGCCATTAATTCAAGCCTAGGCAGAGTAGCCATTTTTAATTTAGAGGGGGTTTACATTTTAAACAATTTCTTTTTTTTTCTGATTCAAAGTTTTACAGTTTTTTTAAATTGCACAGAATACAATCAAGCACAACAAAACAAGTGTTTCAGAATAGAGATAGTCAGAGTAGGATGATGGTAGCACGTCGGCAGGGATGTCACAGTCTTAACTGATGAGTATTATATCATCGTTATCAATAACAACGAAAGAAGAATTTCAGGGAAATATTAAAATGTTGTACAGACTTTTTTTTATAATCGAAGTTCAAAATAGTGGCTAATCTCTGTTTAAAGTTACTGTACAAGGCTCTCCATAGCCTTCCCCTCCATACATCTCTGCCTTAATTGCCAGATACCTCCCCTCACACAGTCTCCGCTCCTCACAGGACCTTATTTTCTTCTCTCTCCGTGTCAGCTCCTCACACAATTGTCTCCAAAATTTCTTCAGTGCTTCCTCATGCTCTGGAACTCATTACCTCAACACATCAGATTCTCCTCCACCCTCACTAGTTTCAAAGCAACCTGTCACGATCCGCATGGCATTGTGCTGCAATATACCTTTTGACCCTGGAAGCGGCTGTTTTATGGAGAGTCAAGTGCTTTTTGTGCCTTCAAGTGCTTTCTGGCTCGGACAGGCACAGCTACTCTTCATCCCCCATACTGGGGGAACTATTAAGGCTCGCCTGTTGTTTCCCTCAGGGCCTGAGATTTTGCTGTGCAGGCTACTTACTCCACGGCCCTGTGTTTGGTCCTCCCTGGACCTGACCTCTGTCTGTTTGCTGCTTTTGTTTGCTTGCCATCCATTGCTGCCCCTTGCCTGCTGTTTGTCCGTTTATGTTTGGACCTTTGTTTGGCCCCTCATGTCCTTCATGTCCCTGAGAATCCACTCCCCTGTTTTTTTTTTTTTACATTTTCTTTCGACTACTGTTTATTTGTATGTTTATGTTTTCAGCAATAAAGTCCTTTTCTGAAAGAAAAGTCACATAACCTTAAAACCCATCTCTTCAGGTTAGCCCACAATTTACAATTACCTTCCTGCCACTATATCGCCCAACAAACATGTCTGCCCTTCACCTTCTGTCTCTTTCCTCCTCCTTTGTAGAGAATAAGCATTTGCAGGCAGAATCTTCTCTCCCTCTGTACCAGCTGTTAGTAATTTAGGACGACATATATGAACGGGTCTGCGCCAGAAGTCTGGAGTCTTTTTAAGCAAAAAAAACTAGCGCAGATCCATTCGCTTGATTTTTAACCAGGAACACTCCAATATTTATAACTTCAGTACGGCAAATCCAGGCGCATTACTGCTGGAACAGGTAGAGCACTTTAAAAGTGGTTTACAGGAGCCAGAATTGTCACTTGGTAGTTAGAAAACGCTAAATCTATGACCCACAGTAGAACAGGTTCAGTAGAACAAGTAATAGGTTTGTCAGTTGAGGTGGGTGGGGCTGGCCTCCAATTGGCCGGGTTTGAAAAAAACTGACTCTTTGAAGGACTCTTCGATTGACTCTTTTGGCTGAAAACTGCAGATTTGAGCATTAAATACACGAAAACTGCTGCATCTTACAGAATAAGAGACACAGCGCTGGAAACAGAAGGTCTGACACTAGCTTGTTCTGCCCTCAGCAAGGGGGGCATAATCTATGTAACAGGTTCTCTTTAAGTGAAAAAAACGACCTGTAGTCTCCACAGGTCGTTTTTCTCTCCAATTGTTTTCTGGCGCCGGTGTATTTAGGAACATGTTTCTAAATATGCCGGCGTTTTGTCGTCGGCTTCCCAGACAGTCAATTGTTTGGGCCGACGGCATAAAAATGACAACCGACTGCAGTTTCTGACAAAACAGTGACCAAAACCGAGGTCATGCATCAGACAAAAATTTGTCCACTGCTGTGTGGATCCAGCCTAAGAGGTGCAGTTTGTAGTTGCTCTAAACTAGGCACGTGAATGGATTACCTCTCTCTGCTCTGAAGATTTGTTTTTACACCCCTTTTGTTTTACACCCCTAGATTTGCCATTATGGAGTCTGGAAAAGCTAAGTGATATCTCTTTGGGGAGCTTATGTGGATACTCCACCCCAATAAAAAATATCCTTGATTCAATGCCAGACTTTGTTTATACTGCAACAGTGGTGTCATCAGTGAGGTCGATGCACATCACCAATGTAGTCACCGACTGAGTCACATGTGGAGACAAGAAACAAAAACAGACCTAGGACCTGTTATCATAGCAGAGCTGAGACATATATAGGTCTGATGGAAGAACAATTTTCTTCATATTTTTTTTTACCAGTTTCACAGAGGAGGAAAATGCAGGGACTTCACATGGATCCAAATATATGAATATTAACTAGTGCTGTTATTGTCCCAATTTTAAAGGGAGTTTGCCACAATCTCATTTCATATCTCCTGTATCCAGCTCTTCTGCTCTGTGTGCTCAGAAGAGGGCGTGTGTGATTTGTTTGAATTGCATATCATGTGACCCAGCAGGATGACATAACCAGGCCTTTCCTCTCTGTAGTCAAAGAAAGGTCTGTTTATGTAAAGCATTCTGAGTAGCTGAGAGGTAAAGATTTTGCCTCCAGGGTTAAAATCCCTGCAGGAATCAAACCTGTGTTTTTTTCTCTTCATCAATGCACAAATCTCATTGAGGTTTCTTTTTTATTTATTTGCACTGTTTGACTAATTACTAAGGAGTACAGAGGACGGGAGTAGAATGACAGCACTGGGGCTGAACACTCAGTAGCTGCCTGAGAGGAGAGGTGATGTCTGAGCATGTCTGACCAGGACTGAGGAGCTCTCAGCCCTGGTCGTGTCCCCTGGAGACGAGCAGTAAACAATGGATCACTAAATGGAGCATCTAAAACAAAAACGGTGCAGAATTTTTAATAATAATGAATGGTGAAAATGTTTGTAATTTCATTTGCAAGCTTCCCACGTCAATTTTACTTTGTGGCAAAACCCCTTTAAGTAGGTGAAATCACCTATCCTGCCCTGTTTCAGGGTATCTTCAGTAGCTTATGCACAGATACTGATAACTTTAAAACCACCTGATATTGTGCAGATCCCCCTCATCCCAAACAAACAAAATGATCCATTAAAGGTATGGGACTCCCTTGGGGTTTTACTTTTGGTTTTGGGGTACCATGAAATTTAGCAGCGCTCTTAAAGGGGTTGTCCTGGACTGATTTTTTAAAATAAGTTTAAGAAAAAAGTCCCAAACAATATATTGAAAATTTAGCAGTGCTGTACTTCAAATCATATAGCATAAATTGGGCAAAATACAACTCTCTAGGGAAAGGGGTGTAAAAATGGGGCCCCCTCTAAGCTTTTGGGGAAACTAAATCAATCTTTCCCAAAACTGTTATAGATTATACAATGCATGATGGGGTTGTATTTTCCCCAACAGGGGAGGGCCGGTTTGACACCGGGGTGTTTTATGGTTGCTTTATTTTTTCATAAAAAAAAAAAATAAAATTTAAAATATGTATAAAATTATTATATATTCATCAAACTATGCGTTTCTGTCTCGTTCTTAGTGCCATTCATCAGGTTTAGATGTTCCTTGTCCTTACTGAAGCTTTGTAGCTGCCAGGAGTAGTTGCGGGGCACAAAGGAGTAATAAGCAGAGCGCAGCAGGCAGCAATCGGAGACCTGGTGTTGGGGGGTGCGAAGTGCCCTCATGACAAGATCTGATGGTAAAAAAAAATTTTTTTTGATTAAACAAAGGGAAAAACATGGGAAACCCTCGTTGGTCAACGCAAAATGGGAAGGGTTGTTATGTTTTTAATTAAAAAGGGTTTCTTGTGTGTTTGGCCTTTCATTTTAAAAATTTTTGAAATTAATAGGGAGTAAAGCCGCAAGTGCCACCCTTCCCATTCTCTGAGATGTTCAGCTTGTAGCTCGCTATGAGCTGACCTGCAGCACTTATGGTAAAACCTCTTTAATTTTTTCTATAGGAACCGGACAACCGTTTTAATGTGCTGAGTTATTCCCTTTACAATTTAGTTCTTTCACAATCAACCCGGGTTCCCCTTTTTAAACCTCCCCTTTTACAAAAGCAGTAGGCAAGATACGTATTGAGGTTACAGCACTTCAATCATGTATGTAGTGATGGGCCGAGTTTTAGAAAATATTGTACAATGATATCACCATAAAAAACAGAAAAATGCCCCAATTTGGTAGTAGGTAGGGCCAAAAAATAAAAAATTTAATTTCTTGGGGGCACAAAATAAATTGGGCCCAGCACTTTGGGAAACATGCAAACAGTTTTGGGCACAGTACAGGGAAAATGTACAACATAATATCATAATACAAGAATAATGCACATAAAAAAGTTTGCCAAGTTTAAATTTTTTTCAGATTTTCCACTTCTGTTGTCGCCTACAGAAAAGTTTGTCCCCGTAATGGGTAAAACCCAAAGAAATCAATTTAGGGTAAAATAAAATGTTTGTCTGGGTGCAAAAATAATGATGCACCCTGGGGAAGGGAGCATGAGGCTCCACAGTAAAACTTAGGATGGGGCCGCATTCAATTTTCACACCACCTTCCATAAGCTTTAGCCATTGCTATCTTCATATGAAAATTGGCCCCTTTAATGTTTAGACCCTAAAGCAGCTAATATACCTACACCGATGGGCCATGCCAGTTTTGTACTGGGGTCCATGGGGCCCACTAATGGAGTTGATTTTTAGAACCAACACACTTTACAGCTATTGTAAATGACTGCACATACAGTACTACTCATACCTCTTGCTTTCTGCTTCTCTTTCATTGCCTTTCTCCCTGAACAGCAGCCCTATACCTACTGTGCCCAGGGGCCCATCATGCACAGGGGCCCAACATGTCCAAGGGCCTACTGGGGGTTTCCCCTACTCATCCATGGATATGTTCGCACGGCGTAATTTCGGTCCGTACATCGGGGCGTAATTGCGCTTTAATACACCCGAAGTACGGGCCGACATTAGGGTAATTCATAGCTCTCATTACGAGCTATGATTACATGTTCTTTCCCCTGTTCTTTCTCACAGTCAAGTGAGAGTGCTTCAGAAGGACGCGCTGGCCAGTGCGGGTGTATAGCGGAGCGCACAGTACGTGTTGCTATACGCCCTGTATAAGCCATCTGAACATACCCCATGGGTCAAACCAAGTCTTGGCCCTGCACTGAACATAACTAAGGGCCGTTTACACGGCAGTGGACAAATTTGTCCGGTTTTTGCGGCCGTCCCCACGGCCGCGGGGGGGGGAGGGACGTCTTTTCTCCGCGATGAGCGGAGAACAGCCCTCCCCCCTCCCATTGAGATGCACATCTTCCGTCCGGAAACCGGACGGAAGATTGTGCATGTTCAATGTTTTGTCGCCGGTCCGCCGGCGACAAAACCGCCGGGCGGAAAACCCATGCAGTGGGGACTGCTGCACGGGTTTTCCATAGAGCACAATTGTGCTCATTTTCGGCCGGTTTTTCAGGCGGTCTGAAAAACCGCAAACCGGCTGAAAAACCGGCCGAAAACCCGTGCAGTGGGGACATGCCCTAAGTGTATCAGTTTTGCCTGTAGTGTTGCTCTACAAGATTCCCCTGTATATATGCTCAATCAGGGCATCATAGTGAAATACTGTATCTGCCTTGAGACAAATGCCTCCAAACTGGAGAACTGGTTTAAATCTGGAACAATGTACTTACATTCTCATTAAACCTTTCTGTTGCTTTCTGGATTTCTTCCAGTGCATTATACCTCAAAGAGGGCGAATGGGTAATTTACAGGACTCACCCAGTTCTTATTCCAAAACTTCCCGTAAATAACTTTTTAATTGTGTGGAACTTCACAGGAAATTATGGCTTCAGCTGGGCACTTGAGTGCCAGATGAGCACTGGTATTTTTCCACTGTTTTCCCCAAACAATACGTTTAATAGATATGAATCATTCGTGTTCTTCCATCCCACTGTAGGAGGGAAGGAAACATTGTAAGAGTGGAATCACTCAAGGCATACTAGCTATACTCAGCTGATTGACAGCTGTCTCCCCTCATACAGGCTCAGACTGGCCCACCGCAGAGCAGGGGAAGCCTTTGGTGGTCACCTGGGCATGGCGGATCCTTGTGCATGTCAGGCTTTTGGCTGCTTTTCAATTAGAAAAGCCAAGAAACAGAGCCAGAAAGCAAGAGGCAATATATACAGTCATGTACAGTAGATGTAGGATGAATCAACTCTGGTGGGCCCCAAGAATCAGCTCCTCTCGTGGGCCTTAAGAATCAACTCCACTGCTGGGCCCCAAGAATCAGCTCCTCTGATGGATCTCAAGAATCAACTCCACTGGTGGGCCCCAAGAATCAACTCTACTGGTGGGCCCCAAGAATCAACTCCACTGGTGGGCCCCAAGAATCAGCTCCTCTGTTAAACCCCAAGAATCAGCTCCTCTGGTGGGCCCCAAGAATCAGCTCCTCTGGTGGATCCCAAGAATCAACTCCACTGGTGGACCCCAAGAATCAGCTCCTCTGGTGGCCCCAAGGATCAGCTCCGAAGGTGGATCTCAAAAATCAACTCTACTGGTGGGCCCCAAGAATCAGCTCCTCTGGAGGATCCCAGGAATCAACTCCACTGGTGGGCCCCAAGAATCAACTCCACTGGTGGGCCCCAAGATTCAACTCCACTGGTGGGCCCCAAGATTCAACTCCACTGGTGGGTCCCAAGAATCAAATCCACTGGTGGGCCCCAAGAATCAAATCCACTGGTGGGCCCCAAGATTAAACGCCACTGGTGGTCCCAAGAATCAACTCTACTGGGGGGCCCCAAGAATCAGCTCCACTGGTGGGCCCCAAAAATCAGCTCCACTGGTGGGTCCCAAGAATCAACTCCACTGGTGGGTCCCAAGAATCAAATCCACTGGTGGGCCCCAAGAATCAGCTCCACTGGTGGGCCCCAAGAATCAGCTCCTCTGGTGGCCCCAAGAATCAGCTCCTCTGGTGGCCCCAAGAATCAGTCTCTCTGGTGGGCCCTAAGAATCAGCCCCTCTGGTGGGCCCTACGCATCACCTTCACAAGTGGGGCCCCAAGAATCAGCTCCATTGGTGTGCCTAAGAATAAACCCCTATGGTGAGCCCTACGTACCCCAGCCTTACACTGTCCCCATAAACATGCATGTTTGGATTAGCTGAACATTCAGTGTCTACTGCTATTGAGACAGAGAGATAAGCCGTTGTGAGATACTTCCGCAAAGTAAAAAGAACAAAGGATCAAAAACACTGACATTTTTGAGGGGCTGCCACCATGCAGATTAGATGCTTGTCCATCCAACAGCTATGTCTGAACATTCAAGCTCAGATCTGCAGAGCATGCACGCCTGTTTTAATTTGGAAAGGTGTATTGGCCACAAACTTCTTGCCGTAGCCCAGGAGACCCCCAATGTTTTGTAACTTGTGAGCCTCATTGAAAAGGCATGCCTTAGATTTTAAGTAATCCTTGCTCTAAAATAAAAAAAAACGTATTCACGTCTAAAGCAACTTATGCACTGCAGAAGCTTTAGTGTTTCCAGCTAATTCTACAGAATCAAATACATTTCCCAGGTCACCACGCGAGCAGAGTCCAATGAGGCCAGTGATTGGCTGCCCGGTCATGTGAGTGATGTACGTGATGTCACTGCTCGGGGACCAGTGGGGAATAGACCATGGCCTGTAAACAGGTGTCTTGAAATCTCAGACACAACCCCTTTAGCTCTGAGAGATATCAAGAGCCACATTCAACTCAAAAACAGTAAATCAGAAATTTGCAAATATATTTTATTGATTTTTTTTTTTTTTTTTAATATACTCCAAATTGGAACCCTACAACTAGCCACAGAGCAGTGAGTGTAATTGGAGTAGTAAGATGGCAGCCGGTGAGGCCTTCATTAGACCCATGGTTGTCATGACAATTGTTTGGCGTCCCATGATTGCATCACTCTGTTTTCTAATCATTTAGATCCCGGCAGCCCTGGCTGTTATTAACTGTAGGATGACTGGAAGGAAATAAAATAATGGGCCTCATTTATCAAAGCTGTCTAGTGGTAAGACTGTCTATGGTTCCCATAGCTACCAATGAGAGTTAAGATTTCTCTTCACATAGCTCTATGGAAAAATGAAAGCTGAGCCCTGATTGGTTGCTATGTGCTCTGATTGGTTGCTATGGGCAACAAAGACAGTCATAGGCTATGTTCACACGGCTTAATTGCGTGGCGTAATTACGCCCCGCAATTACGCCGTGTGGACGGGGGCGGGGCGGGAGCAGGGCTGTCACTTATCTCCCCCCGCGGCAGATTCGCCGAGCAGGGAGAGGAGACGTAATCCATAGTTCACTATGACTGGGACGTATTCCAGCCGTAATTCGCGCAGTACGGCGCGTAATTACGGAATGAAATACATCCCATTTTAAGTCGTGTGAACATAGCCTTACCACTAGACAGTTTTGATAAATAAGACCCAATATTTCTGATGTTTTTAATCTATAGAATTCGTTGTCCCACTGGTCTTACAGAAAATGTGTCTTCAGAAAATGAATAATTGTTTAACACTTTCCCAGCCTGTGCCGTAAATTTCCGTGACGGTGGCAGGAAGGGAGTATGGAGCTGGCTCTGATCCCTGCTGTTAAATCCTTAAGACGGCGCAGCAAAGCGTTCCTCTACCCAATCAGCACCAACGCAACGAGACATTGGGGGGCGCTGAGCAGTTGCTTTGGCAGCCAGAAACCTAAAGGACCATTCACACGGCTTATTTCAGGGACGAAGTGCAGCCGCATTGCGCGCCGTACTGCGCTGCAATACGGTTGGAAACCGTGCCAGCCATTATGGTAATCCACAGTTCTCATAGAGAACTATGGATTCCGTCTCTCCTCCCCGCCCGGCGAATCCTCCGGGCGGGGAGAAAGTGACATGTTCATTATCCCGGTGGAATACGCGCCGTAGATAATGAAAGTCTATGGGGCCTGCGGGCAGTGCCTTCGCCCCTTATTCAAGCCATATTGCGGGCGGGATCCGTCCCGCAATTACGGCTTGAATAAGCCGTGTGAACCGGGCCTAATAAAGGCTTCCATAGCCGTCATGTTACTGCTGCCATTAGTTCCTACCATAGCCAGCGCACCATCATGCTACATCTTTCTGCACTAAATAAATAATGCAGAACGGTGTACAAGTGATTGCATCCCCTATGGGTCAAGTAACCTGGAGGGACTACATGAACAAATTAAAAAAATGAAAACAGTTTTAAAAGTGAAAGAAATAATAAAAAGCATGAAAAAGGTCAAAACTCCCCCTTTTGCCATTTTACAATTAAATATATACATACATAAAATAAAAGTTACATATAATTGATATTACTGTTTCTGTAAGGCTATGTTCACACGGCTTAAACTGGGACGTATCTCGCCCGATTTCACTGCGCTAAATACGGGGTGAGATACGTCCCAGTCATTACGGTAATCCACAGTTCTCATAGAGAACTATGGATTACGCGCCGCGAATAAAGAATGTCCATGGGGCCGGCGGGCTGCCCCCCCCTCCCCGCCGCGCCCCCACTCCAGAGCACACGGTGTAGTTGCGGTCAAAATACGTCCCGCAATTATTGCCGTGTGAACCCTGCCTAAAAGTCAGATCTATTAAAAAATAACATCATTTACCCCATACGCTAAACACCGCAGAAGCAAAAAAAACCTCTAAATGCCATAATTGCAATTTTTGGTAATTTCACATCCTCAAAAAATTGGAATAAAAAGTGATCAAAAAGTGGCATGTATCCCAAAATGGTACCAGTAAAAACTACACTTCAGCCTGCAAAAAATGAGCCCTCACTCAAGTCTATTGATTGAAAACCAAAAAGGATATTGGTCGAAGAAAATGGCACTGCAGCACAAATTTAAAAAATAGAAAAATTCATCAAAAAGTAATAAAACATAACGAAAACTCTGCAAATTTGTTATAATCAGAATCATAGCAACCTGCAGAACATGTATAACATGTCATTAATACTGAATAAAGAACATAAATGTGAATACTCCCCCCCCTTCCAATGTGGTGCAATTGTGTTTATTTTTCATGTTCTACCCCACATACAATATTTTTGACATTCCCAGTACATTATATGGTACAATCAATGGCACCATTTAAAAGTGCATCTTGCCCTGCAAAAAACAAGCCCTCATACAATTATTTAGACAGAAAAATATAAAAGTTATGGCTCTCAGGACTCTCAAAAAACAAAAATTGCTGCGTTATTGAGAGGTTAAAGAGTTTTTTTCACTTTTAACACATTGGTGACATATTCATAATATATGCCATCACTGTGTCATAGGTGCAGGACCCATCACCTGTCTCAGGAATAGCACTCTTTAAGGGGTTGTCTCACTACAAGGATTGCTTTTTATGTTAAAGATCTTGCAAAAAAAGTCACTTTGCAATATGTGTCCATTAACAGTGTCCTACCTATTCCTAGATATTCCCTCTTGTATGGACTGCATCAGCTACTCAGGTCGCTATAGCTACAGACCTGTTCAATCTCTCCTGATAGGCTGCTAGCACTGGTTGCGATAGCTACAGACCTGTATCATCTATCCTGATAGGCTGCCAGCACTGGTTGATATAGCTACAGAACTGGCTTGTACTGCAGCCTAGTAGAAGCCAGTAAACACGCCCCTGAATGCAAAATGAAACCAAGAAAACAGGACTGAGGTAAGATGAAGCAATGTAGTGAGACAACCCCTTTCCAAGTCTTTGTTTGGAATGGAGAGGTGGTTGCAGTTATGCATTACTTTTCATTCTGTTCAATGGGAGTTCCGAGTACAGCTGAACGCACTACTCAGTTGTTCTCTGAGCTCTCTCTCATAGAACAGAATGTAGAGTAGAACTGATTCAGGCCAAAGGTGTAGCTCGATGATCCAGGACTGATCCCTAAGGGACACCAACAGAGAGAGGGTGAGAGGAGGAGATGGTGAGAGAGTGAGAGATCCTCAGGGTCTACACGGCAAGGGTTCAACCATTCCCATAGACCTTGATAGAGAATCTGCCCAGTAGTCTACACTGAACAGATTTTCCGGCAGATGGATTTTCACACCGCCGGCGTTCCGAAAAACTCTGACCATGCACAATCCCCCTTCCGGTTTTCAGGCGGAAGCTGTGCTACTCAATGATTAGAAGGGCAGGGGAATCCACAAACCGCGGACAGAACCTTCCACCAAAACCATCCAAAAGACAATAAAATACCTGCCGGATTCTTAAACAGAACCTGACTGGTATTTTGTCACTGCCGTGTGGTCGTAGCCTAAACGACCGATCAGTGAGGTATGAGGAGAGCCAGAAAAGGGCCAAGTCTGTGATGCCGAGGGAGGAGAGGATTTTTACCAGGAAGAAATGGTTGACAATGTCAGAGGCAGAGGACAGGTCTAAGAGGAGGAGCAGAGTAGGGCCGTCAGGCTTTGGCGGTTACTGGGTCATTGATGACTTTGGTTAGGGCAGTTTCGGTCGATGTGACAGGATCTCTTTAATTTTTGGATGAACTGAACAAACCCTTTAACATCACCACTCCTCCCAATCAGGGGTGTAGCTATAGGGGGTGTATAGCCCCTCTGCCATACAAAAAAGCACCAATATTATAAGTGACACATGGTAGATGGAGGCCTCTGCAGCCACTTCTTTAGGGGCACAATCTGACATTAGCTGGGAGAAGGGTCAGAAGCAATGTCAGACAATCTCATTATACTGAAAGAGTAGTAGGTGCTTGGAACAAACTTCAGCAGATGTGGTTGGAAAATGAATAGTAATGATGTATGATAAACATGTCTGGATCGTATGACAGTACATGAATAGAAGGGCCGAGCACATGGAGCCAGTACTCCTCTGCAGGAGAGATCTGATCGTGGACGCGGTTCACACTGGGCAGATCCTCCTTATTTTAAGGACACGACTCGGGATAAACAAGAGTCATCGCAGCCCCCAAAAATTGGGTCTCAAAACAAGGGGGCGTGGAATTCTTTAGCCACGCCCATTCGATAGCGCAGCGAATGAGGTAGCGGCTACTGGGAAAGAGGCGTGGCTCCGGTCCTAGCACCGCCCCTATGCAAATCTCCTTCTGTTCGAAGCGATGCTGCAGAACTAGCCACGCCCCCTCACTCATTGTCTGTCGCTAGGAGAGGTGGTTTCCATGACAATGACGTTGTGTGGAGGCGGGAACTACGCAGACGCAGTGGGAGTTTTGGCAAGATGGCGGCGGGGCCAGTGAGGAGGCAGAGTTGGGAGAGGCTGTGAAACAGCCAGAGGAGCAGACGGCGGCGTCACGGGCAGCAGGACCGCTACACCACGGGACCTGCGCGAGCTGACGGGAAGCCGCCACAGCCCGGGAGGCGAACGGACAGTGCGGGACACATGAGCCGGAGCAGTTCCCGGGAACCACCGGTAGCGGCGGCGGAAGAAGAAGAAGAAACCGCCGGCGGTCCTTGAGGGCCGGGAGCGGGCCCTCGAGGGCCCAGGCTCAGGATGAAGTTCGCAGAGCATCTGTCGGCTCACATCACCCCGGAGTGGAGGAAGCAGTACATCCAGTATGAGGTGTGTGCAGCCGCGTCACCTGTGCCGCTGTGGGGACTACAAGTCCCAGCATGCCGCCCTGCTGATCCCTCTATGCTCATTGCCCTGCGTGTCCCTGTGGGTGGTCAGGCTGCCTCCCCTCCGCTGTCAGCATATAATCCCCCAGTCTGTCGTGCTGCACAGGGCAGGTGTCAATAAAGTTTGTTTCAGTTGATCAGTCTATAGTATTGTGTATATGATCCTTATCTTGCTCCATAGCAGTGATCTGGCAGCGAGCATGCTGGGAGTTGTAGTTGTGCCGCAGGTTGGGGATCACTGCGCTGATCCTGGTGCTGCTGAGCTCGTCCCCTGCTCTCCGCTCCCTTCCCCTGCGGCTCAGTGCTCCCTGCAGCCATTGCCCCCCGCGCTCCCAGGCGTTGTATCTACCTGTAGGTGTCCTGGCGCCGCTTCTCTCCGCTCCCCACATCCAGTGGACACTATTACTATAGATAGGACAAGGCGTTTGCTTACCTGAGTCTACAACGTCTCGGTGGGGCACATAGCAGCTAGTAGAGGTGTAATGTAATTACACCCAGTGAGAAGGACACGCCGGGATTAGGAGCAATCCGATTATCCTCGCACCTAATCGGCCAATGTAGACAGGGTGGCAGAAGAGCGGTGCGGAGCCCTCCTGCCAGGGGCATCTGCTTGATGCTCGCTCTGCTGAATCAGCACTGTCCGAAAAGCCTTAGCGTGACCGGCAGCGGCCCTACGGGTCAGGGAGTCCGGCCGCAGGTCACGTCAGGGTCACAGATGGAGGTTTATAGATGGCGAGGGCAGATGTGAGGGGGTGACGGGGGCACACCTCTATATACGTGGACAGGGGAGGGGGTGACGGGGGCTCATCTCTATAGACGGGGAGGGGGTGACGGGGACTGGGGTGGGGGTGACCGGGGCTCATCTCTATAGACGGGGAGGGGGTGACGAGTGCACACCTCTATAGATGGGGAGGGGTTGATGGGTGCACATCACTACAGACGGGGACAGGAGATGGGGGGAGGGATGACAGGGGCACACCTCTATAGACAGGGACAGGAGATGGGGGGGGGGGGGTGACTGGTGCACACCTTGATGGGGAGGGGGTGATTGGTGCACACCTCTATGGAAAGGGATAGGAGTTGGGGAGGGGGTGACGGGGGGGCACACCTCTATAGACAGGGGAGGGGGTGACGGGGGGGCACACCTCTATAGACAGGGGAGGGGGTGACGGGGGGCACACCTCTATAGACGGGGGACGGGGGGCACACCTCTATAGACGGGGGACGGGGGGCACACCTCTATAGACAGGGGAGGGGGAGACGGGGGGCACACCTCTATAGACGGGGACAGGAGATGGGAAGAGTTCAGTGATGATGGTGCACACCAGTCTGAATGCTGTGCATCATGTGTAAGGGACCGCCTATAGTTTATATAGGAATTCCTTGAGATTGGGTTCACATGGTGTTTTTTGATGCTTATTTTGTATCAGTATTTGGAACCCAAAACCCAGAAGAGGTGCAGGACTTTCCCATTCTTCTCTGTGTTGGCCCCACTCCTGGTTTAATTTTACAAATACTGCTACAAAATAAGTGTGAGCCCAGCCTAAGGGTTTGCAGGCACCGCTGCTCTACGTACAATGGACAATGTGAGGTTATCTGATGCATGTGCCTGAGCCTTAAGTTACGCCAGGTTCACATGAAGCATTTTTCAACTGCATCAAAAACCTAAGGGCGCTTTCACATGGAGTGTTTTTGACGCGTTTTTTTTTTGTTAAGAAAAGCACAGCAATTAATGCCGTACATTACTGCACAAAAAAGCATCAAAAATGCACTGTGTGAAAGCGCCCTAAGCAACAAAAAGTAGGCATTTTTAATTAACCCGAATCTCACCTGTGTCCTACATTGGAAATAATGACAGAACCACCTGCATTAAAAAAAAAAAGCAGGCTTGTGTCTTTAATACATTTGGGAATGGTACCAAACATGCTTGCAGTACTGCAGTGTGTGAACCCAGCCTCAGGGAGACACAGCCTTTGAGGTTCAGCAGCTCCATTTAGACAAAGTCTATAGGCCTAAATCAGAGTGTGCTTCTCCCCAGTAGCTGCAGAACTACAACTCCCAGCAGTGCGTCATTGCAGAAGGTTGGCCGTCATTGTAGCTGTAGAGACTGATGATAGTGTTGCAGTGAGAGTTGAGGCCAGTTGTCTGGCAGGGCGTCAGTGGAATAGATACAGTTTATAGCAAGACACAGACGGCTGCACATAGAAGTAATCGGCCTCTGCGTTGTCCTCTTGTGATGTGTGGGGGAGCGCTGGGTGGTCGCCCAGGTGTGACGGATGTGCTGCTGCACAGTGGCGGTCAGGGGAAGCTGGCTGTGCTGCTGTTCCCATCAGTGTTGCGGGGCTGTGTGAGCCCGCTCTCCGCTCCGTGTGGCCTTGTTCTTGCTGCTGTTCACCTGGAACATTGTGAGAAGCTTGTGTTCCTGGCAGCGCTCCCTCCTGTACCGCGCTCGGCCACAGGAGGCTTTTGTTTGCACGTTCTGCATCAGAGCTATAAGGAAGAAGGTCTCAGTACTGATTCAGATGTGCTGGATATTATAGTTGTGTTTAATGTGCACAGCACAAGTCTATACAAGGGTTACAGCAAGAGGAACAGAAAGCATGCAGAATTTCCTGACTCTCTAAGGCTTTGTTTCCACTGTGCACATTTGCGGTCGTTTTTTTTTTTTTTGGCCATTTTTCGTTTTCTGAAAACAGAACCCATAGACTGTAATAGTAAAAACGTTCTGGAGACTCTAGAGATCGTTTTTTGAAGCATCTTGTAAAAAAAAAAAAAAAAAAGACAAATCAATGCATAAAATTTAATGTTTTGAAATGAGGGATGTTTTTTTGGTGCAATTAATTAATTCTGCAAAAAAACGTTGGGTTTTGAGCTGTTTTTGACATGCACTGGACAAAAAACTGTTTAATGAACGGTTTTAGGATGTGGTTTTCAGTGAGCTTTTTGTCCAATAGAGGGTAGACCTAGCCTTCGGCTCCATTCACACAGCAGGATATTTCCAGGCCAGAACCAGGAGTGGACCCCAGACATGGAAGGGGTAGAAAGCTTTCCTCTGTATGGATTTCACTCCTGGTTTTGGCTTACTGAGGTCGAGTACTGACCAAATTGCAGCCATATGATCCCACCCTAAGGATGCATCTACACAAGAAGCATTTGTGCTTAGATTTTTTACATGGATTTGTGTCTTAAAAAACTGTAGATCCCAGTCGCAGTCCACACAACTCGGAATTCCAAACCACTGTTTTTGTAAAAGACTTGTTCAATAATCCGCTGTATCTCAAACATTACTATGTCTGATTCGTATCCAAAACCCCATAGAGATGAATAGGACCCGTTTTCAGACTATAAATCCGGCAAAGAAAAAACAACTTAAAATTGATATTGAAAAATGCATCAAATTATTTGTCGGACTAATGGCAGATGCCCGATTCTTTTCCTCTCAAGGATAAAAAAGCCACCACCCGAGGTCTATGGCAGCAGCTCATTCTGCTCCACATAGTGGGGGTAGGTCCTTGGTATGTATAGGAGCTTGGAAGGAATAGTACAGCCTAATGCTGGGGTAAAAGTCCTCACAAGTGGCAGATATTTGACCACTTTAGCCGACCAGTGTCGGACAATCCCATGCAGACCGGCAGAAATGCCGGGTAGGATCCTTTTGGCTGGTGGTGTCTGAGACGTCATGTATATGGCATAGCTGGCACAGTACTGTGTTGGCTTTTCCTGTATTAGGAACACCTCTTCCTCATCTCCCAGCTTAGATGGGTTGATGGACAGATCAATGTATGACAGATTTGATGTACAGTTGTGTGTTTTGCCCAGTACTGATCCTGTGGCCAGGTTAAAGAGAACCTGTCACATAGGTTATGCCCCCCTTGCTGAGGGCAGCACAAGCTAGTGCCAGACCTGCTGTTTCCAACACTGGGTCCCTTATTCTGTAAGATGCTGCAGTTTTAGAGTATTTAATGCTCAAATCTGCAGTTTTCAGCCAGAAAAGTCATGTAAAGAGTCAGTTTTTTTCAAACCCCGCCCACCTGAGGCTAGCCACGCCCACCTCAACTGATAAACCTAAGGCAATGTTCACACGGCTTAAAGCCGACGTAATTGCGGGATGGATTTCGCCTGCAATTACGCCGGCCCTATAGACACACATTATTCACGGCGTGTACGCGCCGTGAATAATGTGCATGTCACTTTGTCCCCACCCGGCGGATTAGCCAAGCGCGAAGAGGAGACGGAATCCATAGTTCTCATTACCGTAATGACAGGGATGGATTCCAGCCGTACTGCAGCGCAAATACGGCGCAAAGTACGGCTGGAATCAGTCCCAGAATAAGCCGTGTGAACGAGCCCTAATACTTTGAATAGGTAGAAACATGAGAGTAACTGCCAGGTGGGCGGGGCTAGCCTTTGGTGGGCGGGGCTAACACCTGCTCATGAATAAGATTTGAGGGGTAAATGCTGTAAAACTCCAGCATCTTACAGAGTAAGGGCTCGGCGCTGGGAACAGCAGGTCTGTCACTAGCTTGTGCTGCCTTCAGCAAGGGGGGCATAATCTATGTGACAGGTTCCCTTTAAAGTGCTTCTCTGGTTAAACGTTGGTCTTAATTACTCTTATTTTTGCTCTCCTCGGCACCAGCCTTGCTGGTCTTGACCTGAATGGGACGTCACCACTGTTGCCACTGATTGGCTGCAGCAGTCATGTGTAATTGGCTGGTATCACCATTTGGAAGAAAGCCCACCGGACGGTGATGCCAGCCAGGGGCATGTGACCACTACAGTGGTGGTGTACTATTCGGATCAAGACCAGAAGACCAGCCTAGAGTGAGGACGCCGCAGCGCTGGATCTGAGGAGAGGGGGTAGAACTTGTTTAATCTTCTTCTAAAAGGGCTACAATATACTAATAAATAAATAAATAAAAATGAACCGGTCAACTTTTTACGGTTTCAGTCAATTATTTGGGTCACTTCTAGTGTAAAGAGCCCACTATGTTGCTCACCAGCTGTTGTTGAATCACAACTCCCAGCATTCCCTGACAGCAGATGTTGGACTCCACTTTCTTGTAAATGGACAATACATCTAAATGGATTTTGGACATAAATACGTTGAGCAGTAGTAGATGTGCAGAGCCTTTGTGTAACTGTAGGGAGAGGCACCATGTCGGGGTGTAGACTTATTTGCTTTTGTTGCTCCACTAAAATTTAAATATATTTCAAAAGGCTCATGGGAAAAGAACTGGGACTCTGCAGTGCCCTCTACTGGATATAGCGTTCCTCATGTCACATCTGACTCATTGAGCCTTGCAATGTGAGAAACCTTACCCTTTCTGAGCTATTTGCACTGATGGGGGAGCAACACCCCGAAACGGCTGTCTGCCGATGAACTACATGGCAGGGCTTTATTAGTTGGATGTGACTTGGGGAACACTTCATCCAATCAAGGGTGCTGCAGTCCCAGCTGTTTTCTCATGGGCTCTTGAGAATATATGCAGTGATGGGAATGCTGCCCATAGATGCCAGCACGTGCCATCGATACCAGTGGATGGGATGGCGCAGGCTTCTGTGTAAGCAGCTGTGCACAGACAATACCTCCTTAAATAAAAGTGACCGAGGACTTAATGATGTCTGATACAAAAACGAGGCTGAGTCATGAGAATTTCTGGGCCCAAATTGGAATCGCTTAAATATTAATGAGGGTAACTCATCAGCCGTCGTCTTCATAGTCGCTGGCCGTGAGCTCTCGCTGATGGGTCACTGTTTGGCGACTCTACCTATTGTATTATTCTAATCTGTCTTGCCCAGATGAAAGTAGATGTAGCATCTTTTCTGTGTAATAGCGGAATTCATTACCCTTGTGTTCAGTTTACTGCGATGATAAATGGCAAATCAATTTCTTTAATGGCCGCCTTCATTGCGCTGCTCTGTGTCTGTACAGTAGACAGGGAGGCAGCCATGAAAAAAACACTTGAGAGAAGCCATAGAGGAGGGTAAAGCACAAGAATAGAGGAAGATGGGAACGAAAGGTAACGGCAGGTAAGCAAGAGGCACCTGCAAAAACGTGCCGATGGTCCCTATATTTTTAACCCCTTAAGCCGAACGCCTGAAAAGTAGTTAATGACCAGAACATTTTTTTAGTTTTTGCCTCCTTGCGTTTCAACAGTTGTAACTTTTTTATTTTTTCAATGACGCAGATGGATGAGGCCTCATTTTATTCGAGACAAGTTGTACTTTATGGGGGAATAGTTTAAGTTCACTTATAAATAATTGCAGAATTTTTTTTTTCTTTTAAAATTTTTTTTATTTTTTTTTATTTTTACACCATTCACATTTCACACTTAACCTGTAGAATTAATCTAACAGGTTATTACGGTCGTGTGGATACCTAATATGTGTAGGTTTTTTTTTGTGTGTGTAATATATGCAAAATTTTTTTAATTTTTTTTTTATAATTTTTTTTGCACTGTTTGTTATTTTTAAATTTTTTTTTAAAATCCCCTGAAGGGAGAACTGTTTTACATTTTTTGTTTTTGTTTTTACACTTAGTAATATATTAGCATATTCATATATGCTAATACATTATAATCTGTGTCAGTCTGAGACAGGCAGTGATCAGGACAGCACAGAGTGTGTCCTGGTCACTGGCTTCATACACAGACCGCTCTGGGGCCACTCTAGGTCCCCAGGGCTGACTGTGCAGCCGTTCCCCGGGCTCTGTCGGGTCACCGGGCGTTCTGAAAAACCGACAGAGCAAGGAAACCCGTTGATTGCGCTGCGGTGACAATCCGCCGCAATCAAAGGGTTAAAGCACCGGTTTGTGGAGGTTCCCCCGGTGCTTTCAGGGGATGCTCTGGGATCAGGGCTGTGCAGTACAGCCCCGATCTCAGCGCAGCTGCGACGCCCAGGCGACGCAAACTCCAATGTCTGCAGCGACGTCTAAAGTTGGCGGGCGATCGTTAAGGAGTTAAAGAGAACCTGTCACATAGGTTATGCCCCCCTGGCTGAGGGCAGCACAAGCTAGTGTCAGACCTGCTGTTTCCAACACTGGGTCCCTTATTCTGTAAGATGCTGCAGTTTTAGATCATTTACTTCTTTAATCTGGCAGCATGTTCTGCCATATTGGATTCCAGATTATTCATGAGTGTGATGTGAGCCCCGCCCACCTACCTGTTTATTCACAGGTTTCCAAGTAATAGGATATGTTCACATGATGTACTGCGGCGCGTACAGTATGCGCCACAGTACATTGTTTGTTTCGGGGGCTCGCGCTGATCAGTGCGTACTCTCGAGGCGGAAGAGGGGGGACAGCCTGCCAGCCCCATAGACATGCATTACTTGCGGCACGTAATTGCCATGTCACTTAGGAGGCGTAATCCATAGTTCTCTGAGAGTTATGGATTACCGTAATTATGGGGCGCAATGCGCTCTAAACTAAGCCGTGTGAACGTACCCAAAGGCTGTCAGTCAAGAGTGGGTGGAGCTAGCCATGGGTGGGCGGGGCTAACACCTGCTCATATATAAGCTGGGCTCATCTCTGGCAGAACAGGCTGCAGAATCCAAGGGACACAGCGCTGGAAACAGCATGTCTGACACTAGCTTGTGCTGCCCTCAGCAAGTTTATATAACTGCAGAGGTGATGCTCCTGTGTGGAAGTAGAAGATTGTAAACCGAAAATGGGAGAGACACAGCGCTGGAACCAAGGACTGGGGGAAGGGGAGTATAGGGGTTTTTTATGCGGCCCCAGGAGCATTATATTTATTTTTTAGGATATAGAGAACCCCTTTAAGAGGAGGTAATAGCCATCGGCTGATCAGAAGAATCAAGCATGGCTTAGGTTTTTTTGCTAGAATATTATACTTTGAGGTTTATATGGCCCAAGGTTATAGTCACATGACTGATTTGTCCTTTGGAAAAATACCCTACGTAATACATGGCAGAAATCTGAGGATTTCAGTGCATTGGGGCCAATCGGAGTCCTGGCTCCTGTCGAATTTTCCAGGATGAATACACGTAAATAATGGACCGGATCACACAGTAATATACTGGGGTGTAGATATCAGGGCTATGGAGTCGGCAAGCCAAAGCCCTGGCTCCGACTTCTGACTCCCTCATACACGGCGCATGTTTAAGTGATAACTTTACTGTAGTAAAATAGTAACATTAGGCTGTTTATCACCTTATGATACAATAATCAATCTATTTAGGTAGAACAGACACTGACAAGCAAAAGAGTAACAATGTTTTGATCTTTTGAACACTTGTGGTTAGAGTTGAAGAAAAAGCTGTGTTTGTATTCAAGTCCAGTCTGCACCAACATTGGGATGTGTAGAAGAGACCTGGGATCAGATTTTGGTTAAGACATGCTTGAATCTGATTCAGAGCCCAGAAGGATTCAGGCAGTATTGAAAACCAAAAGGTGAATTTACCAAATACTAACAAAATACAAATTAACATTTTGATTTTTAGGAGCAGAACAGTAACAATGCAGTTACAGGAAAGAATCTGAGAACTAAGCAGATGCTAAATACTTGCAAGTCAAATTTATGTAGATAGGTAAGATGACTGTATATAAAATTACAGGAGCCTCATGTTCAAAGCTGTAGTGGATGGTGAGATATGGAACCTGAAAGTCTCAAAAGTTTAAAACATTGTTACCCTTTTGCTTGTCAGTGTACAATATATTTATTGGATATGACTTTAGAACACCAAAAAATGGTAAATATACAGAACACTGCAGGAACATTTGTGGAGTCTCTGAATTTGTTCTGAGAAATAGTATTGCTCCATCAGATCCTGCATACATGACCTCACATCTGATCTCATTATTTCCAGGCTAGAGAACGGCCTCTCTACACTAAGGCCTCGTTCACACGGCTTATTTCAGAACGTATTTTCATCACATTGCCGATCGTAAATACGTTCTGAAATCAGTTGAAAATCAGTTGCAAATAAGTGCCACTAAGTGTGACACGTATTTGTAACTGATTTCCCGACGGATTCACCACCTACAATGATTGGAGATGGTGAATCCGTCCGTAAATAATTGACATGCACATTGTTTTTCCGTCCGGATTGCCGTCGTCAATCCGCGGCGGCAATCCGGAACGGAACTACGCGTCGTGTGAACGACGAGCCGTATTTTCTATTGAAATCAATAGAAAATAGGCTGTGACTTGTTTCTGACTGATTTGCCGACGGATTGACGATCGTCAATCGTCGGCAAATCCGCGGCGAAATAAGCCGTGTGAACGAGGCCTTACTTGGGTTGGGGGAAAGCGTTGACCACAGGGGCAATATCTCTAACAATGTCAGGGTATAAGGGAAATGCCTCAGCCACAGTCAGTTTTGATGAATGGTTGAATTCTTCTATTTCTTTGAAAACAGGTGAAAAATGTTGCTGAAATCTGTTTGCCCTGGGGGCGGGATCTTCTCCCCTGGGGGCAGCGCTTTGCCTGCTCCATGTCATCAATTATACTCCTCATGTGATAACGCTGAGGATATGGGAGCAGCAGCACTGGCCGGACCCAATTCCTCTTGCTCTTTGAATCGAACTAACTGGACCAACTTATTATATATTTTGGGAGTCGGTCCCTTTTATGACGACTCCGACTCTTGCAAAATAGATACCGACACCGACTCCACAGCCCTGGTAGAAATAGACAAAGTGTAGCTACAATGTCCTATTTTATTGAAAGGAAGTCTGTGCCGCAGTTCACTTTATGGATTGTGCCACCTCGTTTTACAGACAGTCATGTCGGGTAAGGTGGGCTCCTGTCGGGTGAGGCGGGCTCCTGTCGGGTGAGGCGGGCTCCTGTCGGGTGAGGCGGGCTCCTGTCGGGTGAGGCGGGCTCCTGTCGGGTGAGGCGGGCTCCTGTCGGGTGAGGCGGGCTCCTGTCGGGTGAGGCGGGCTCCTGTCGGGTGAGGCGGGCTCCTGTCGGGTGAGGCGGGCTCCTGTCGGGTGAGGCGGGCTCCTGTCGGGTGAGGCGGGCTGCTGTCGGGTGAGGGGGGCTGCTGTCGGGTGAGGCGGGCTGCTGTCGGGTGAGGCGGGCTGCTGTCGGGTGAGGCGGGCTGCTGTCGGGTGAGGCGGGCTGCTGTCGGGTGAGGCGGGCTGCTGTCGGGTGAGGCGGGCTGCTGTCGGGTGAGGCGGGCTGCGCGGAGCTGTGTTTCAGCTGGGAGGCGGCCTCGTGCTCGGGTGAGGCGCGGCTCGCTGTCGGTGATGAGCGGGCTGCTGTCGGGTGAGGCGGGCTCCTGTCGGGTGAGGCGGGCTCCTGTCGGGTGAGGCGGGCTCCTGTCGGGTGAGGCGGGCTCCTGTCGGGTGAGGCGGGCTCCTGTCGGGTGAGGCGGGCTGCTGTCGGATATTGTTGTTTTCTGTGTTTTCAGCTGGGAGTCAGCGCTCAGATTTGCCTCTTTAGGTTTCCAGGCAAAAGCTGTGCCAGTCGGTGGTGGATTGATGAATCCGCAACCGGGGACAGAACCGTCCCCCAAAACCATCAAAAGGCGATAAAGTACCAGCCGAGTTCTTAACTGTGTGGCTGTACCCGAAGCCAGATTCCTTGCTTCAATTTTATTGGTATGTAGCGTCAAATGGGTTGTGCCTGAAATGATACAATGTTTCGGGTCCTCCCTGGAGAGGTGACAGGGAGAAGGGGAAAGCTGAAAATAAACCTAGAGCAGGCATCCTCAAACTGCAGCCCTCCAGCTGTTGGGAAACTACAACTCCCATCATGCCCACGGTTTAGATGCTATAAATGCATGATGGGAGTTGTAGTTTCCCAACAGCTGGAGGGCCGCAGTTTGAGGATGCCTGATCTAGAGGGTAGAAAGATAACAGAGTACCACTCCTATAGGTAGAGACTGTAGTAATAGGTGGGATAATGAATAAGAACCAATTCGAACTCTTCTCGAAATCTTTCCTTGGGATTATTATAATAGATCTTTTCCTAAAGAGATTGCCCAGTGCGGAGTAAGTGAGCGCTCTAACCTATGGTTCAGCAGTGCTGCAGACACGCTTGTCCCCTCCGTGCTGCTCCTCATCAGAGCTGACATGTCTGGTTAATGGGATCTGTGTCAGAGGAAGCTAGAGCAGGTATTCAGCGCTGTGTACTAACACTGCACCTTCCCCATGTAGGAGGCAGTAATGCAATCACAGCATGGCAGGGTCAGCGATGGGAACCCCCGGTAATGCTATTCACTGGCGGATATGTGCCTGCGCGCTGCATACAAGTGTCCTCCATTTACCTAGTAACGCGGCTCCTACTTAAGGAAGCCATCGTTGTGTGTCCGCTCTCCAGGCCTAATGAGCAGATGTGGGCAGTGGGCATTGCTTGGGGTTGGTCTCTGTTGAGGTGCAGCTATCCTGAATGATTGGGTCGTTGGCCTTAATTGCTGGGCGGCCGCCAGAAGTTCAGTGCTGAGCGCTGCGCTCTTCTGCTCGGTTTGGAGGCAGCGCCTGTCCTTTGTTGCTCTCACATCGACTATGAAGGCCATTTGACTACATTATCCCTCTTATCCATTGTATGTGCCTTTTATGGACTCCATCTCCAAGCTCCTTTAATATTCATTTTTTTGCAGTCCTTGCTGGTAGTAAAAGTACATTTATTTTCATGGCATTGATAGCTCGAGCTTTGGACAAAAATATTGGAATTGTTTTTTGTTCTTTAAAAATGATTTTAATGAAAATAGTCTTGGCTTCCTGCCGTGAATTGGCTATGGCCGCTCTGCTGGCAGTGACCTGCATCGGACTCCTTGAGTGATAATATCCTCTGACCAGCAGCTATGGCTACAAGTGAAGGTTCGGAGACGGTGATACTGTATAGCTTTTTGGTGGCGTCTGCACAGGCTCAGACTGTAAAGTAGTAAAGTTAGTCAGACAGACTTTACTAGATTTGGTTGAGTAATTTGCTGCATAAACATGGCTTAAAGGGGTTTTCTCATCTTAAAGGGAATCTCACCAATTTTTGTTTTTACTAATTAAAACACAACAGATAAATATTATTTTTTTTTTCTCAGAAATTTTTATTTTCTGAGTGTAGAATACTCAATTCTAAATGGTCTGTATATGAATATGGGGGCAGCCATCTTGCCTGTGCTGCTTTTAACAGCATTTAGAGAGATGCTTTACAGCAGCTTCATGGATATAGGATCCTGTGAACAGGAGCAGACCCATTAACTTCTACAGGAGAGTTTTCTAGATATGATCTGTGAAGAAGTCAGTGTGCAGGGAGAGGGAGCTGTGACTACCTCCTATTGTGACTGGTGGATCCTGTGTTATCTATACACATGGGTGGCACCTTTCAGTGTAGCCCTGCTTTTACTGATAATGAAGAGACTGCTGAAAGTGTCAGACTATTGTTAGACCTAGTGGCCAAAGTGAAAACTGCAGGAATTCAGGATTTCTTTTTAAAGTGATATTGGAAAGTATAAAAACACAACCAGAAAATTCTTAAATGTTTGACATAAACGTATAAGTTAAACATTGTCCCTTTCTGGTGACTCATTCCATTTAAACATTATGGCATATAAACCGGATATGTCATTTGTCTATAGGTGCTGGTCCTTCCTCTGGGAGCCACACAGATCTTGAGAACAGGTCCCTGAATTTCTCTGTGTAGAACAGAAGCTAGAAAACAATATTTGACTTTGCACATCCAAAAAATGAGCAGAGGTGCACACTGGTGTGGCAGCAATATACATACACATTCCAATATCAGCAGCACTCTATCAACTAAAGAAACTATCAAAAGGCACATAGGAATTTTTGAAAAAGCATTTCTGCTATTTAGGATACATGACCATTTTTTGAGGTTCTTAGTTCACGTTTTTGATCAAAACTACTTAAAGGGGTTGTCTCAATGCATTGATTAATGTTACCTCAGTTTTGTTTTCTTGGTTTCACTTTGAATTCAGGGGCAGTTTACTGGCTTCTAGTCTGCAGTAGAAGCCAGGTCTGTAGCTATAGCAACCAGTGCTGGCAGCCTATCAGGAGAGATCAAACAGGTCTGTAGCTATAGTGACCTGAGGAGCTGATGCAGCCCATACGAGAGGGGGTATCTAGGAATAGGTAGGGCACTGGTAATGGACACATAGTGCAAAGTGACTTGTTTTTGCAAGTTGTTTAACATAAAAAGCAATCCTTGTAGTGAGACAACCCCTTTAAGCCCACCTCCCATCAACAAGGGGACCTCAAATGCAGGTGGGTTCCTACACTGTTTCCTCTCTTTAGGGCCTGTGCAGAGCTCCATACTTCAGGGAGTGAAGGCACCAGCTACTAAGTACACTGCATTGATTTTAAAAACCTGTGAAGGTGGGTGAAGTGTGAAAAACCAAGGAGGAGGCAGCCACTCCCCCATACCCAAGCTAGAAAACAATATTTGGTTCTGCAAAAAAATGAGCAGAGGTGCCCACTGGTGAGGCAGCAATATGCATACACAGTCCAATATCAGTAGCGCATTATCAACTAAGAAAACTATCAAAAGTGTAGAACAGAAAGGTGGCTTCGTCTGTTCCCTCTGGTCTGTTCTATGGGAGTCCCAAATACAGCTGAATAATTGTGCTCAGCTGAACTTGGAACTCCCATTGACATGCACCTTATGTGCTTTGCATGCGCAGCCACTTCTCTGTTCTGCATAGAGCAGATTGGGAGCTGGTTCTCAAGATGGCTGCTGGTCCCCAACCTGTCCTGCGTTTAATGTCCGATAAATGTCTGAGATGAGAACCGTCCAAACATATTGTAAACTGGTTTGTACCAGAGACATATTGGCCTTTTTTTATATATACTGTACGTTAATAACCAGTGTCTGCCCAAAATGTGATGGATTGTTTTGGAGTTTTTTTTGGGAGCAATCATTGGCTGATATGATGTGTGTACAGGGTTAGGGTGCTTTCACATGGTGCGGTTTTTCAATGCATTTTTTGTGCAGGAAGGCACCGCAATTAATGCTGTACATTGCTGCACAAAAATCACGGCAAAAATCGCGGTAATTACCGCGATTTTTGTGCAGCAATGTACAGCATTAATTGCGGTGCCTTCCTGCACAAAAAACGCATTGGAAAACGCATCGTGTGAAAGCACCCTTACTCCCATCTTATAAAGTGATGGCATATTAGTACGATTACTTTATGATCGGGGTCCGACCATAGAATGAAGGGGATGTGGAGCTGATTTAGTGGTAGTTGGTTATGATGACACATCGGCCAAAAAGCTGCTAAAATGCCCCTGGTTCATTTTCATTGCTTTGTATGGAAAACAGTGCTGTAGTTCACATGATGTGGTTTTGAGACGTATTTTCCGCGCTGCTTTGGATGTTGAAAAAGAAGTGTCATGTCAATTCTTGAAGTGTTCCCAATGCTGAAAACCCCCATAGGAATCAATGGAGAGCTTCAAAACCTCGTCAAAAACTCATCCACAAGTGTGGCTCGGTTTTCGGTGCAGTTTTATTTAATTTTATACTCTGATTATATTTAAAACATATATGCACTTTTGTTTTTCCCTGCGCTGTCAGATAAATGGGAAAATGTAAGATGAAACTCCATTTTAGCATTGTGTTTCCTAACTATATGCGGTCACTTAAGATTAGGAACTTCTTTAAGTAAGCCCGTTTTGATTTCCTCCCCATTTTCCTGTGTTGCTGCAGTAGGAGCCTCCCCCCTTTTGCCCTGTCTGCAGTAGTACTGCTCTATGCAGGTGACCTATAATGTGTTGGGGTTGCAGCATATAGCGTCCAATGGAGCCCCCTGTATATGAGTCAATCAAGCCTAATGTCTGCAGAATAGCCTTGGCTTTGTATTCTGTACCTACCTACACACAATAAGGCGCCGTCATGTGCTGATGTGATTCGGAGCTCATCTGTGGCAATGATGTTCTAGGAGCCGGGGTGATGTTCTTACCTCAGTGATTAATGATTTTGGAAAGTTCTTGAAGTTCCCAATGATGGTTATTGCTGTGTTCTGTCTTATTGTAGTAGAGGGCACACTGCACATATATGCTCATACAAAGCCGAATTCTGCCACTTGTTGGGGGAGGGTAAACATCCGAGCTGTACAGGTGTGTAGGGCCATTCCTCTATAGCCAGTGTCCTGCCCTGACCATGAGCTCCCAGCACTACACATCCCTGTGCTGCTGTCAGTCGGCCACTCGGCCACAATAGGGGTGCAGGAAAGGATTCAGGCTGCCAGCAGACAATGCATATGTAACTGTGCTGTGATGGATAAGACAGCCCTGTGTGTACAGAGAACTGCATTGCAGTACTGCATGTGACCACCATACGTGTGGAGCGCCACACCCAAACACGGCTGCTACATGAATTACCCTGTTGCAAGACCCAGCTGGAAGTGCCACAACACTATAAGGGTATGTTCACATGGCTTAACTGCGGGCCGTACAGTACGTCCCGCAATTAAGCCGGGTGTTCGGGAGTCGTCGAATAAATGACATGTCACCCCGCACATACAGTACGATCATATTGTATGCGCGGGGAGAGCAGGCGTAATCCATCGTTCTCTGAGAGCTATGGATTACTATAATGATTGGGGCGCATTTCGCTTATATCAGAATGCAGTACGCTCTAAATACGTGGCAAAATGCGCCCCAAAATAAGCCGTGTGAACATACCCTAAGTCCTCGTTCACGCGGCTTATTTTGCTGCGGATCTGCGCTGCAGTACGGCGCCAATCCGTCGGAGTAGTTACGGTAATCCACAGCTCTCATAGAGAACAGTGGATTCCGTCGCTCCCGCTCGGCGAATCCGCCGGGCGGGGAGAAAGTGACATGAACATTATCCAGGCGCAATACGCGGCGTGGATAATTCAAGTCTATGGGGCCGGGGAGCGGCCCCCGCCGCCGCCCGCCCAGCCCGCCCCTTATTCACGGCGGATTTGTGAGCCAGATTACGCTATAAGGGTCCGTCCACACAGCAAGGTCTTTGGTTGGATTTTCAGACGGTTTTTGGTTTTGAAAACAGACTGTAAATCCTCCTCAGACTTCATTAGAAAATCAGTTCAACACTGAATGGACTTTCTGCTGGATGTCGTTTTACACCACTGGCGTTCGTAAAAACGTAGACCATGTTCAATCTGTCTCCTGGTTTTTGGGCAGAAGATGCGCATTTCAGTGGTTGAGGGGGACGACGAATCCAAAAACCACAGATAGAACCGTCCCCCAAAACCATCCAACAGACGGCAAGATAGCGGCTGGATTCTTACAACAGAATCTGACCATTGTTTTGTCACTGCCGTGTGGACGCACCCTGATACCATTCCCTACCGCTGGCTGTTGCACACATTGAAGTAGACTGAACCGGTTGATTTTTATGGAGATCTTCCCAGCTGATTGTTTGGGCGGCCTCGCTAAGGCTGGATTCACATACAAATTTCTTTAGTGGTTTTCAAGCATCAAAAAAAAAACACCCTCTGTATCCAGAACATGCTGTTTTTTCTTTTCTTGTTTGTAAAAAAAAAAAAAAAAGTGTACATGGATGTTGCATCTGTTGTGGCGATTTTGAAAATTTACAAATCATGTGATTCAAAGAGGAATCCTTAAAGGGGTTGTCTCACTACATTGATTCATCTTACCTCAGTCCTGTTTTCTTTGAATTCAGGAGCTTGATTACTGGCTTCCACTAGGCTGCAGTAGAAGCCAGGTCTGTAGCTATAGCAACCAGTGCTGGCAGCCTATCGGGATAGATCAAACAGGTCTGTAGCTATAGCGACCTGAGGAGCGGATGCAGCCCATACAAGAGAGGATATCTCAGAATAGGTAGGACACTGCTAATGGACATATATTGCAAAGGGACTTGTGATCTTAACATAAAAAGCAATCCTCGTAGCGAGACAACCCCTTTAAATCAAATAATGTGTGATGGGCAGAAAATGGCAATAGAAAAAAAGCATCTAAAAAAAATCTCTGTACCTCTACTTTATTTTGAGAGGACGCACACAAAAACCATCAAAAACTATGGAAACGAAGCATGAGCAAAACAAACAAATAAACGTTCGTGTTTGAGGCGTCTTTTTAAGCCAAAAATACCATGAAAAAAGTGTGTGAGTGTAACTTTTTTTTTTTTTCATTCAGAAAAGCTTTATTGAAGAACATAATGAACACAATAGGGTACAAGCATAATCGTGAAGAAATACTGTATCCATAAATGATTCAGAGCAGTAAGCTAAACATGCGGGTTTCCGCATTAACGTGAGAGAGTAACTTTAAGGGGGTTTATCCATGATAGACCTATTTGATGACTGAGGGTCCTAATGGTGGGCCCACCACCGACTGCTAAAACGGGCCCTCGACTGCATCGCTCGGCTCATCTTTGTCAGCCCTATAGCCTTTGAATATGGGTTTGTTCGCTGCTCCATTCAAAGCCTTCCTCGCTGTGCTTGTCATGAGGAGGGACGGAGACCTGAAGCCCCATGCTAGTGATCAGTGGGGATGCCGGCAATCTTTGGAGATAAGGGGCCGCTTGGTGGGGCTGGCAGCGGCTTATCCTCTTTACCCCATTAAAGAGAGTGCTCGGCCAGACCTGTGCTCGTTTATTGGAAGCAAGGTTCTCTGCTGCCCTGGAATTGTCTATATACTCTGTACAGAAGGTAGTATACATGTAGTAGCACAGAAGTCTGAAATTTGTGTCCATCTAGTTGGGTGACATCTACACAGATGAAGGTGATTGAAAAACCCGATAGAATCAGAGGAGTGATGGACAGGCGACTACAAAGGGTTGGCAGCAAAATACAGGAGATGATTGATCCGAGAAGTCAGCAATGATATTCTGTAAGCGGCGGCGGCCCCCGGGGAGGGGGTATTGATCAGAGGTGATGGCTGTAAGCTTACTGGTCGCATTGCTCCATCTACGGCTTTGTTTGTGAGTAAAATGATCATGGAGTAATCTGCTTGCTGGAGATGTTACCCGTGTGTGAGGAGCGCTGGGCTCCATCAGCCTCAACTGCTGGAAGAGGTCTGCAGATAGGTGAAGTAACCACGGTCTCCTAGAGCACAGGTGCACTGGTCTGTGTATTGCCGGTCAGTAACAGGTGCTGTTATCTGGAGAACTACAAGGCTGGGTTCACACTCTGTTTTTTGACATGTATTTTGCTGCAGTATTTGTAAGCCAAAATCGGGAGTGGATCCAAAACCCAGAAGAAGTTCAAGCCTTTCCATTATACTTTTTCTCGGTGTAGGCTCCAGTGCTGATTTGGGCTGCAAAATGTGTTAAAGGGAATCTGTCGCCAATTTTTTTTTTTTTTTAATCCAGCCCCTGATCCATATTCTTTTCCTCTCAGTCGTTTTTATTTCCGATTGTATATATATCTATATATGATTGTGGGGGAAGACAATCTTGCTTGCACTGCTTTAACAGCAGTCATAGAGATACCTTTACAGAGCTTTCATGCACATTTGGATTTTAGACAGTTCTGTCATAGACTTGTATAGGAGAGTTTTCACTGTGAAGGGGGGGGAGGGGGGAGCTGTGACATCTCCTCTTGTGACTGGTTGGATTCTGTGTTATCTCTTTTTACAATGGTGTTCCTTTCATGTTAACTTGCTTTTACTGATAATGAGCAGACATGAAAAGTTTCTTAAACAGAATCGGAAGTGTCGACTATTATTAGGCCCAGTGGCAAAGTGAAAACGCAGGACTTAAGAACTATTAAAAAAATACTGAAAGTGATTGGAAAATTAAAAAAAATAACCCAAAAATTCCTAAAAAAAAAGTGTTTTACAATAAATGTGTGAGTTAAACAATAAGTCATTTTTTGATGACACATTCCCTTTAAGTCACAATGTGAACCCGGCCTTAGAGGGGTTGTCCCACTACAAAGATTAGCTTTCAAAATGTAGGGAACAGTAAATGAAGACCTGTTTCCAAATATTTTGCTGTGTTGAGGAGCTAAGATTTTATCTGCTCTGAGTGCACAGGTTTCTCTGGTTGCCATCCTGCTCTCCCTTCTCTGCTCTGTCTTATCTGAGAGCTGGAAATGATGTCCCCACAGGTTGTAACACAGGACACGACACGGTTTTTCCTTGGTGCGGTTTTTCTTTTTTTTTTTTTTTCTACTGAAAAAGAACAGACACGCCCTGAATCCACACAGTCTATGAAGACTGAAATCCACCTATGAAAATGGCTGCAAACAGGCTGAAATTGCAAATCCACATGGTTTTTAGACATGGATTTCACACTGTTTTAGTCAGCGCTGCAAAATGTGTCAAGCACTGTGTGAACCTAGAGTTGGGTTTCTTTCAGATAGGTTAGGCCCGCTTTAGGTTTTCAGCAACAAACCTGCAGAATAAAAATCCACCTACAAATGTCTGTACCGATTGGTGAGTAAAATCCACACCAGTATCTGCATCCTTTGTAGGTGGGAAAACCCCAGCAGGACCCAGCCTATTGGAATGTATAATTTCTGCTATGCCATGAACATTGTTAAACTCTGCCTACACAGCACAAGAATACTGTTGGATTCTCGTCAGGTCAAGTATTTTGAATCCGCCGAAAAACCGACGTTACCCTGTTCTGCATAAATGGCAATAAAAATCCTCGCCGCAGTCTACACAGCACAGATTTTTCTACCGGTGAGTTAGAATCTGGCGGAATATGCAACTTGTGTTATGTCCCTCTGGATTCCACCCGGATTTACCGCCGTCCCTGTCACATTCAACGTACGGGGCTGACGGCAAATCCGAAAACCGACCGGGGCTCTGCGCAAATCTGTGCCAAAAACCACGGTCCTGCAAATGTCAAAATGTGGTCAGCATTTAGGTGGTATTTTGACATTTGCTGCGTAGACTTGGCTCAAGGGTGTGTTCACACGGTGTATTTGTGGTCCTTTTTTCGGACAGTAATTGTGCTGCAATACACCCGACATACGCCCCCCTATTACAGTAATTCATAGCTCTTATTGACCGTAACGAATACCAGTTTTTTTCCCATGCATATAATACATGGTGGGGAAAACAATTGACATGCCACTTCTTCCTGGTGCTTATGTACAGGGGAGAGTGACTATGAATGGGAGCCAGCTGTCAGCACGTACTTCTAAAACACCCGGCATACTGCAGCGCATGTAGTACACGCCGCAATATGCCGTGTGAACAGACCCTTACCTGCTGGGAGTGGTAGTTTCAGTTGCAGGTGTACAGATTGCAGACTGCGGACAAAAATTTGGGGAGAGTCCCATATGGGTTTGATTTTCTGTGGATAATTTTAAAGAAGAAAATTTCGGGCAGGGAGATCTACAAGAAAAATTCGGGAAATGGATCTTGTGGTTTTGGTTTGGGGGTGGGGAAGTGCAAATTTTGTGCTAAAGAAAATAGTGGTTTTAAAAATTGGCATTTTGGGTATTGCTGCAGATCATCAGGTAATGTGCAGCAAAATTAGGTCTTGTTCACGTTGTGGGAATTTGGTGCAAAAAATCTGTGTGAAATTCTACAAAAAAAACAGCGGGAAAATTTTAGACAGAAAAAAATTTCCCAATTATTTTTTAATTTTATCTTTTACGGGGGCAAATTTTTCAAAAATTTTAGGGGCACAGAAAAATTTGACCTTGCTTTTTCCGAGGGGTGGTTCAAAAGGACAGGAACTGGGGAAGGGAGGGGGAGTGTCATAGGCCCGGGTTTTTATTAAAATTTTATTTTTTAAAATAAATTTATCCCAACATTAAAAACCAGAGTGGAATGGGGGTTTTAAATGGTTATAAAGGGACAAAAAAAGATGGGAGGGTGAGCCATAATGTGGGAACTATTCCGCTTATTTCCAAATTCGGGAAGCCGGGGCCAGACGCAGTAATGGAGGGAATGTTGGGGGGGAAGTTGCCCGTCTCAGTAAGGGGGGGAAAATGTCCTTGGTACAGTGCGCTTTGGATGGGCGGCAGGGTTTAAAAAAGGGGGGAAAAGCCCGCAAGGAGGTTTTGGCGAAATTGCCGGGAGGAATTTTGGGGTTATAAAAAACCCCAGCGGGCAGTAAATGGTACTAGTATGCATTTGGGGGAGAGAAAGGGGTGTGTTTTGAAAGGGGGGGGGGGGTATTGTTGGGAAACTTGGTGGTAAATTGGGGGAGCAACCCCGAATTGGGTGTGTACCTAAAAACCCCTATAAAAGGAAATGAAGTAGACCACATGGGGGCCGGCCCCCCTTTCCCTTTATGAAGCCAGTTAAACTGGTGAAAAAATGTTGGGGAGATCCCGGCCCTGACATTTTAAATTTTTGAAATTTTTACCTCTTTTTACTGTTACCCGCTGAAAAGGGGGTTTCACAAAAGGAAACCCTTTTATGGGTTTTAATGCCCCTTTAAAATTAGGGAACGCTTGGGCCAACTAAAATGTTTTTGGATTTTCCCTTTTTTCAGTTAGCAAATTAAATTTTTTATATTGGGTTTTTCCCCGTGTTTTAATAAATTGGTGTTCCACCAGATTTTTATAATAGAAAAAGAAGCTCTTCTTTCACAAATTTGGAAAAAGGGAAAAACCCTTTGAGGGCAAATTGAGGTTAGAAATCAGGTTTTTTTTAAAAAATGTGTTATAAGGTTAAGTGTTCTATTTAATAAAAATTAAGTTTTAGTGCTTTATAAAACTGAGAAAAATGTTGGGGTTTAAATTTGCCTATGGCCCAAAATAGTTAAAATTTTAGTTTTTAAAAATTTCCCCACTCGTTCTCTTTTTTTTCTAGATTTTCCCCTATTTTTTAGATACTTGACAAGTGTTCAGCAGTCCCCTTTTGTGCCGGTAATCCCCATCCAAAAACGAGTTGTCTTGTGAACAGGGGTTACAAATTTCTTGGGAGATTTTTATTGCTTGTTTTTTTTTTTTTCCCCATTGAAGTTTTTGTTTTTCAAATTTCCCAAAAAAGCTGCGGATTTATAAGTTCACACCTCAGGTCAGTTTCCAGGCTGAAGCCACCTTCAGAATACGGATGAGATTTCTAAATAGCTCTGGATCCCACTGCACATTTCATCCCGGGGAGATTTTGCAGCATTTTATCCTGTGAAAATTTTATTTAAAGGGGGAAAATTATTCAAAGGTGAAAAGGGAAGCAGGGGTGGGAAACCTTTTGGGGGAAAAATAATAGTGAAGGGAGGTCCCCGGCCCTTGGGGCCCTTAAAATGGGGGGTGCAAAGTGTTTTCCCTGAATCATTTTTCCCTCCTCCCCCATTTATATTCGGTTTTAAACCCGGGTTCTCCTCGCCAAGTTGCAGAAGTAACAGGCAGCATTGGGGTTCCCTAATTTTTTTCCCGTAAAAAGGCCCCGTGTGGGGGGATTGTGTGTGCAAGCCTCCTGTTTTATGATATGATGATGAGGCGCGGGCGTACCCGAATAAAAAAGGGCAAAGGGGAAGGGAAAAGGGGGGAAAAAAAAAAACCAAAAAAAAAAAAAAAAAAAAAAAAAAAAAAAAAAAAATTATTCTTTTTTTTTCCTTTTTTTTTTTTTTTTTGATTTTTTAATTTTTTTTTTTTTTTGGGGGGAAAAGGGCCCATCGAGGAGACCTAGGGAAATGGGGTTATTGCCCCTGGGAAAATTTTTAACCCGCCCTCTTGGCCAACAAAATCCACATATTTCCTATTTGCTTTAAGGGTGCTTTCACACAGCACAGTATTGGTGCAGTTTTTTTAAAAACCCCTCCCCGCAAGCTTCTTTCAGTTGTTAAAAAAATTCAGAAAGGGGGTTTAAGTAAGTAAACAAGGACTGTGTGGGGAAAATCTTGTGGAAAACAAAACCATAAAATTCCCTTTTCTAAATTTCCAGACAGTTTAGGTAAGTGGGAAAAAAGCTTGCTGCAATAAAGGCAGTTTAATTGGGCAAGTTAAAAAAGCACCAAAACGCGCTGTTTTTTGGAAAAACACCATAAAGGGGTTTCCATAAGCATATGTCCATGTTAAAGGTTGGCTCATAGCTGGGGTACGAAAGGGCCGTTTAGAGGGTGGGGGATTTGGGGGTGTTGCTTCCCTCCCCATTTTAAATTTTTTAGGAGTTTCTTTAAAAATTTTTTGAGCCCCCCCCCCTCGGCTATAAATTTTGAGTTCCCCTTTGAAGTGCAATCCCCCGCAAGGCTGCCCTCCCCCATTCTCTCACCGGTTGGTTTGTAGCCGGGACGACCTGTGATGAAAATGGCCTTTGGGGGAAACCCTTTTAGGGGGCTTTCCAAAAGTTTCGTTTTTTTTAGTGTTTTTTTTAATGCGGGTTTTTGGGGAGGAAGGTACAGCGTTTTTGCGGCCAAAAAAACCCGCACAAAAAAAAAATTGGAAAAAAATTTCACCAAAAAAGTAATGTGTTTAAAGAACCCCTTGGGCCTCGTTCACACGGCTTTTTTGGGCCGGATTGGCGCCCTACTCCGCAGGATTTGCGCTGCAGTACGGGCCAATCCCTCGGAGGTAATTACGGTAATTCACTGCTCTCATAGACAACAGTAGATTCCGTCGCTCCTCCCCCGCTCTGCGAATCCGCCGCGGGGGGAGAAAGTGACATGAACATTATTTACGGTGCGGACGCGCCGTAGATAATGCATTGTCTATGGGGTCGGGAGCGGCGCCCCGCCACGCTCCGGCCCCCCCGCCCCTTATTCACGCGGATTTGTGAGCGCAATCCGGCTCACAAATCCGTCGGGAATAAGCCGTGTGAACACGGCCTTAGGCTGATTTTGGGACGGATTTCAGTCCGTATTGTGCGCCGTACTGCACTCAAATATGGCTGAAATCCGTCCCAGTCATTACGGTAATCCACAGTTCTCATAGAGAACTATGGATTCTGTCTCCTCTCCCAGCTTGCTGAATACGAGCTGGCGAGCTGCCGCCCCCGTACACACGCCGTAATTGCGGGCGAAATCCGTCCCGCAATTGCGGCGTAAATCCGCTGTGTGAACATATCTTTAAGGATCGGGTCTGATGGGCCAGTAATTGCACTGATGAAACCACGCCCAAATGCGGCTGCCAAATGCTGCACAAGTTTGCTAGTGCTATCATTAGTGCGCCAAGCGGTAGCCACATTTGGCCGTGGTTTCCTCTGAATGCAACAAGCATTGGACTTGGGGATCCCTTTAAAAAAAATTTAAAAAAATTCACTGCAGATTTTTCGGTAGCAAATGAGCTACAGAACCTGAATGCGTTACCTGCGGATTTCGTCGTGGATTTTCCATGGTCTCCACCTCGGCTTCGTTACAAAGGTTGAAAGCTGCAGGGAGGAGTCACAGCAGCAAATGAAATACCGTAGGTTTTAAAATCCGCACCGCAGGTCCATTACCCCAAGGACATTTTCCACAACGCAGTAAAATGCTCCAGGCTACATTCATATGTTGGTGTACAAGGGGTTAATAATGGCATCCGGGGGTTCTGTGCTCTCAAACACCGAATTTGGGCGGCGCTGCCCCTTTTCCCCCTCAATGTCACAGAAAGGTCGCATTCACTAGAATACATGAGTGATGGGTTTTTTATATTGCATTTCAGGAAATTCAGCCTAGATCTAGCTCCAGTCATTAGCTTGTTTCTGACGCTGGCCATAGATGCACAGATATGGCCAAAATAGAAGTGTTGTGATTCAGGCGCAGGTTTCCAACAATGTTAACGGAGTCTGGTACGAGCCATAGAAAACCCATACGCCTACATATTATGGAAGAGAGAACCTTTATTTAGATGTTGCTCTAGGTTTATCACCTTATGGAATCAGTAGGCAGATCAGCTCATGCCTTCATTATTTATATTTTTTGCCCATTCCATTATTCTGACATTCATATTATTGGTTTATTACCATATAAAGCCTAATATATGCATCATCTTATTCTTGGCTCATACCTTTTATTATAGTTACTATTAGATTTTTTATTGGAAATGTTGAAAAATTTTACTATGTTTTATTTTGTTTTTTTTTTGGGTAAGTTCACCGGTGGTTTTAAGGGCTTGTTAACGGGGTTTTCCCCCCGTGACAAGGCTTTTAGAGTGTTTGGGGACCGGAGGGACGGCCCAGAGACGGATCTAAACAATTGCAGTGGATTTCCTGGGGTTGGGAAAACACCCAGCGGCGTGCACATGGAATCGCCGCTGCGTGTTTCCTTTCGAGCTCGGGTCGTTTTGAAGAATTGACATGCAAACACATATCGAATAAAAAGAAATGTGATTGACCTTGCTTTTTATTAGAAGCAGCTCGGTTTTCCCCGGGGTGGATCGCCGATACGTGTTCATTTGTCTTTGGACCCGCCAAGAATTGAATGATCCTGCTGCGTAAAATTTCCCAAAACCAAATTGTTTTAGTTGCTTGTTGCAGCGTTTTTGGTCGGTTTTTGATCCAAAACGCTGTATGAATTCCTCTTGTTTGATTTTTGTTGTTGTTTTTATTCACATTTGTTTTGGTTTAACGTGCTTTCTAGGTTTCGTGCCAGTTTGCCCATATCCCAAAAACTTTTAATTTTAAGGTATCGCTAACGTCCCCTGTTTAGAGCGATTTTTTTTTTTTTTTTTAAAAAGTTTTCTTTGCTTTGCACCCATTTTTTTTCTTGCGTTTGGATAGGTTTTTGTTTTAAACTTTTTTTTGGATAAAAAAATTTGTTTACAAACTGGCAGTCCTGGGAAAATGTTTCTGCATCTTCCGCCTCATAAAGCTAAAGGATATTTGAAGGATAATATAAAAACGACGAATGATGAGTTGAAAATTGTCCCCCTATATGTTAAACAAAACGGTTAATGCATAGGTTTTTCACACCAACCGATAACGGATCTGTCATCCGTTCACAATAACATAGTGTGCACTTTATCCTAATTGTTATTATTGGTGTAATCCTTATTTAACTTTTCGATAAGAGGAAAAAACGTTCTTCACCTCTCCCACACCTCCCGTCTCTATTTCATAGGGGCCGTTCACACAGCGTTTTTCTGTGTTACATTTAAGTAAGTTTTGGGTAGAAAATGTGGCCATTAAACGTAAACAAAGTTGCCTTTTTTTGGCATTTTTCATAAAACCTAAACTGGCTTTTTTTGTCACACTTAATCTTTATGTACTCAGAGAATGTGCTTGTTTTTAAACCTTTTTCTACTTTGTCAATAAAATCAGAAGGAAATAAAAAAGTAAAGGTTGTGTTAAAGTAAAATTTTAAACATATGCTTTTTTTTGTATAATCAGTCAAAATGTTAGGGTAAAAAAAAATTTTAAAAATAAAAATTGTATGCGTTTTTTGGGGCGGGGAAAGCGATTACCCCACATTTTTTAAAGTGCCCTGAAAACAGTACAAAAGGTAAGCTTTTTTAAAATGTGTCCGAGACACATGCTGACTGAAACGTTTCTACTTGTATCAAAAAAACAAGTCAAACTTGGTTTGGAATGCTTTGTACCAAATGTATACGTTTAACGTATCTTCAGGCGCCGTAAACCAGATGACCCAAAATTGGGGAAAGTTCGTTTTCAGCTGTACTGACTGTAACATTCGAAGGTGTTTACTAATTTTTTTTTTTAAATGTGGCTACTAGGGGTGGTTTTGAGGTTTTGACTTTGTAATAAAGTTTTTACCCTTTTTACTGAAGGTTGTAAAATGTGCGTGCCATAAAAAAAGTAAAAAATAATTGCTAGGTTGAGTTTTCTTGGGTTGTTTGAAGGGTCTTTTTTTTTTTTTTAAAAGGGCCCGGGAAATGCTTTGTATTCTGTTTTCCCAACTCTGCGACTTTTTTTTTTTTTTTTTTTTTAGGTGCTTTCAGACGGTGTTTTTTGTATGCGGGTTTTTTTTTTTTTTGCAGAAATACACAGCAATTAATGCAGCATAAAGTGTTTTGTGTGAAAGCAGCCTTAGGTGCCATTCACACAGCGTTTTTGGATCAGAAAATCGCATCCAAAAACGCATTTGCGATGGGATCCAACAAGCAGCTATATTTGGATCAGTGTTGGATGCAGCAGGATCACAACCAATAGTTTATTTTAGGGCTCCTGCTGCGTCTTTCGGATCCGAAAGACGCAATGAGACTCGCCTCGGCGATCACTCGTGTGAACGATGATGCGTGTTTCATATTAAAAGCAATATCACAAGGCATTATGGGAAAGGAGCTGAGAAGCTCAAGTGTTCTCTATTGGTTGTAACAAATCCTCCATTTGCTTTTGACCCACTGATTCTTGAGAAAGCAAAGAAGGATATTAGCCAAGTCAGTATCACTCATCTGCATACAGCGCTGTATCGGGATTTTTGTACCTCATCAGTGCAGAGCGTTAGGCTATGTTCACACGGCTTAAAATGGGCCGTATTTCGGTCCGTAATTACGCGCCATAGTGCGCGAATTACGGCTGGAATCCGTCCCAGTCATTACGAACTATGGATTACGTCTCCTCTCCCTGCTCGACGAATCCGCCGCGGGGGGAGATTAGTGACAGGTGAATTACTAGCGGCATATATGCGTCGCTAGCAATGATAGTCTATGGGCCGGCGAGGTGCCAGCCCCCCGCTCCCGCCCCACTCCCGTCCACATGGCGTAATTGCGGGGCGTAATTACGCCCCGCAAATAAGCCGTGTGAACATAGCCTTACTGGCTGGCTGGGTGGGAGGCAATGAGTGGCTCAGAAATGGGAACATCTCTCCTTGAGGAGAGCACCTTACAGTGTGTAGAGTTTTGAATGTCCTTTTTTGCCCTGTAAGCATCTGCATATCACAAGGCATTATGGGAAAGGAGCTGAGAAGCTCATGCGCCCTCAGTGGGTCAGAAGCAAATTGAGGATTTGTTGCATCCAATAGAGGTCGCTTGAGCTTTTCAGCTCCTTTCCCATAATGCCTTGTGATATGCAGATGCTTAGTAGAGGGCAAAAGGGCAATTCAAAACTCTACAAACTGTAAGGTGCTCTCCTCAAGGAGAGATGGTCCCTATATTTAAAGCAATATAAATCACATTGCTATTTATTAGATGCCTGTTTCATATTAAAAGCGGTGCAAATCACACTGCTCATTGTTGGCTGCGTGTCTGGGTCCATTTGGGGTTCGACGGACTGATCCAAACACGCATCTAAAGACGTATATTCACACAGACAGACCGCGCCATGTGAACACTGTTACTGTTTGGGTATTGTGTCCCCCCCCCCCCCCCTGTTTTTAATCCTCCCATGATTTCCTTTAAGAAGTGAACATCAGTGATCCTGTACCATGAAGTACAAAGCTGCTAATTCCCTTCTTAAGATAGACTAGTAGGAAGTATTTCTAGTCCTTGTCTTGTGCCTATATCCTCCTTTGCTAGAGTAGAGGGTGTTTTTATTTCTTTTCTTCCCCTTTGTGGAGCTGTATGTTCGGCTTAGATCTGCGACCTTGTGTCAGGTCATTTTAGATTGTCAGCCTTCGAGGTTAAAGGCTGCTGCTGCCGCCTCGGCGGCGTGTGTAAACAGCCCATTATGCCGCCTGCATGTAGCAGTATTAGGAGAAATCCTTTGTCTCCTTGGATGTGATAAAACTGTCGTGTGGCTAAAGGATTTGCTACAGACTGATGCTTGCTTTTTCCTCCAAATTTTCTGATCTAGCATTTGTAGTTGAATGTTATTGTGCAGTATGAGGTGAATAGGCGTTTTCTATTCCTAAACACAGTTCGGCTATGTCTACACAGCATACGCTAAAACGCCGTCCAGAATCCAATGGCTTTTTAACATCATTGGATTGCGCTGGACCGTGTTGTATTTGCGCTAAAAATTGCAGTTGGTTTTCTAATTTGCAGTTGGCCCCATGCAGTGAAGTGGCAGGAATCCGATGGCAATCCTCAGGAAGATGCAGCAGGTATGAAAATCCGACATTGAAGTCGAATCTTCGGCAGATTTTAAATACGGAGTCCACTGAGAATCCAGTGCTGTGTAGAATTAGCCTTATTCCCTAAGGCTGCGTTCCTACGGCAAAGACCAAATACTGGTCAGATTTTCTGACCGGTATTTGGTCTTATTTCGGCTCATAGTAGGGACGGCTTTTGTTTGCGGATTCAAGCCGTCCCCCTTCGCACTCACATGTTCATGTTCTGCTCGAAAACTGGGGCGAAAGAATGAACAAGTTTAAGGGCATGTCCCCACGGCACGGGTTTTCGGCTGGTTTGACAGACCGCTTGCGGTTTGGCAGACAGTCTGCAAAACCGGCCGGAAATGAGCACAATTGGGCTCTATGGAAAACCCGTGCAGCAGTCCCCACTTCACGGGTTTTCCGCCCACAAGACATCGTACTTGCAAATTCTTCTGACCGGTTTACGGACAGAATTTGTGCAGATGAATGTGAAGGGGGAGAAAAGCCGTGTGCCCTGCGTCCGTGTGCATGCACCGTATTTGTCCATTGCCGTGTGAACGCACCCTAAGTCTTTCAGACCGCCGGCGGTGTCAAAAAAAAGTATTTTGTATTAAAATCACCATAGAAGGTTGACTGAAAGCCCTGCTGTGGGGACAAGCCCTAAGAATGCTTTCACATTGTGTCTTTTAGTGCATTTTTTTTCCTGCAGAAATGTCTAGCAATTAATGCTGTGCATTTCTGCAGAAAAAGAAAGCACACGGTGTGAAAGCGCTCTAAGGATTTTCTAAAATTTGATTTGAATTCAATTCAAAGTGCAGCCAGACCGCTGCGACCGCTTCAGGCATCGGCCCCCGACTGATCTAATATTGGTGGCCTAACCTAAGCATAAGCCATCAATATAAGAAGAACTGGGAAACCCCTTTAAAAAGATGTATCCATGATTGCTGAAGCCGTGTGTAGTCTTCGCTGTATGATCTACCTGCTCCGGCTGTTGGTTGGCCCGGGCGGCTGCCCGCTCCGGCGGCTCGGTTTTTCTGTGCGTCTAGTGATGTTGCTGTTGCCCTGATAGTTTCCTCTCCTGGAACAAGGCTCTATTGTCGCTTTCTAGCCCCTTTAATGACTTCTTGTCTTTGTTCTGCTCCCTGTCAGCTCCGCTGCTGGCTTATAAGCAGAAAGGAGAGGACCGGTTAATTTGGAAGGTTGCTCTGCCTTGTCTGAGGAGAAAACGGAGGCAGCTGGGAGCTTTCCTGATGCTCATTCATGGACATGGTACCGTGGTCTGCTTGACGCATGTTGTACATGTAGAGCCTCACCCTCTGGTGGTTTCAATGTCTGCTGCTCCCAATCATCTGATTTATTAGTCTGTTCCTGATGAACATTGATGGTTATGTAATCATTTAGGACCAGTTCTAATGTATTCTATTGCATAGAAAAGTTATCCGACCTGCACACATATACTCTCTTTGGTGGTTGTGTTTATGTCAATCTGGTGAGAATTTGCTGTGGAAAGATTTTTTTTTTTTTTAAAAGACTTCTCCAAATATGGAAAAGATCCGCGCATCCTCTGATCCTGGGACGTCTGTGCTCACTAGGTTCACACTAACGCCAGAAGATCTGTTTGGAGCTTCCATCGCAGAGGTGGCATCAGATCTGCTTCAAGAGACACCCCAATGTCAGTGGGGTCTGTTAGGTTTCTTATCAGTATTTTTGCATTTGTGGAGTCTCCCCTTGTATAATATTGCTGTTGCTCTTCATACCGGTGTGGACTGGTACTTACCCATGTGCAGTTTTTTTTTTATTATTCAGTTCTCATAGTGGATGGGGATGTGAGCTGCTACTCATTGGTTATTTGCACTTGTTATATCTCTCCCAGGTAACACTGGGGCCTATATTGCCTCTTACTGGGTTTAGTCTATTGTCCGGCCATTGAGCCTTGTGTTTTTTTTCGAGTAAATGCCCTTTTTTTGCAATTCTCTGTTAATTTTCCATCATGTCTGTTTTAAATGGAAAAAAAAAGTCTAGCCAAAGAAATCAGTAAGGTTAGTTTGCCTTGATCTGCTAACACTATAGCCATGCTGTGATGGGTCCCAAACATTGTTGGATTTTCCTAAATGTTGAACATGACTTAGGGCATGTCCCACAGCACAGGTTTTCGGGCGGTTTGCGGTTTTTCAGACCGCCTGAAAAACCGGCCGAAAATGAGCACAATTGTGCTCTATGGAAAACCCGAGCAGCAGTCCCCACTGCCCGGGTTTTCCATCCGGCGGTTTTTCCACCCACGGTCCGGCCGCAAAACATTCAACCAGCACAATCTTCCGTCCGGTTTTTGGCCATAATCTGTGAATGTGAAGGGGGGGGGGGGGGTGGCTTTTCTCCGCTCATTGCTAGAGAAAAATTCTCTGAAACTCTGAAGGGAGACAACTCCTTTAAGATTAGCAAATGAACACCAAATCAGGGATATCAGAAGGATTCAGCTGGGCACGCACCCTAGATTGTTGGTCAAACCTGGCAATCTGCTGCGATGGGTAGACCCTCTAAAGTGTATGAAGGGGCTCCTGGTGGCAGACGTCAGGGGAGAGGAGGATTGGGCCTGTTGGATTTCTCCACGTGGGAGGCGAGCTGTGCCGGGGGTCGTGCTGCGATCCCATTGTGCCATTTCATATAACTTGGCCCTCCCAGTGGCCTCCTGTGCAGGCAGTGGCGTGTCCACAGGGGTTTTAAAGATAAATCCGAGCAAGCGGAGCTGTATTTGTCCTGAGCCGAAGCTGCTAAGACCAGCAGAGTGATCGTTCTACCTTCACTCTGGGCAGCACAAGGCTCCTGATCTCTCTGTTCAGTAACTTAAGGGTTAACTTTTGTCCTCAGTAGAAAGATAAGGGAGTCAGAAGAAAGCCTGTCCTGTTAAGACACAGCAGGGAGTGACCTGACCAGCCACTGTTAGAGCAGAGAGCGCCTGTAAACAAGCAGGAGATGAGAACTGCTCGAACTGTGAAATAAAGCCAAATCAGAACAGCAATGTACTTGGTAATAGTCTTTATTTACCTTTACCTACATGTTTAAAGCTAAATTGTGATGGGAATACCCATTTAATTTCATCTCTCCAATCAGAACTCCTTCATGCTCAGTCGGGAGAGAGCTGTAGCCAAATGAACGTTCGGCCGACACCAATATTTGTTGCCAGCTTTGGTATTTTTCCTTAGATAATGTCCAAGCTCGGGCCACTTATTCTGCTGTCTAGGGCCTAATATATCACAGAAATTATTTCAATAAGGTTTTCTCTTCTTCGTCGTTGGTCTAGCCAAATGCTGGATGTCTCCCTATGTTCCAAAATCCTGTAGGCTTGCCGAGCTGCCATCTAATGTACAAGACACCTGTGGGCAGCATGGAAAACATGACGACGTTTCTTAATGCCTTCAACAAGAATAAGGTCACCTACAAACATAAATTACTTGCTGAAAAAATTACCAGTAAATAAATGTGGATTCAGAGCGGATATGTTTATCACTGCTATAGAACCGCCCACAGCCTGACCAGGAAAAGACAGGATGCATGAATCTGAAGCTGCTTCTGGCTCTGTGAAACATGGCGAGACAGCTCCTTTAAACTAGTTTCCCAGTCCTATTGAAATTAAATGTTCTGATACTTTTAAATATACTTTGTTCTTCAGTTCCATGTCCATTATAAAATCACTGTTTGCTATTAGTAAATTAAGTCAGGGTTACGTTCAGAGGTTGAAAATCTGGTTTATCTGGTGTTTGTTACTTCTGTCTGCTCAGAGATGTTGGACTGTGTGGAGCAATGCAGCACTATGTGTACAGGATCTGCTGAGGGCATGCACACATAGGAATCACTATGTGGATGTTATTTAGGTGGGGTGTACACCAAGGCCATGTCCCCACAGCACGGGTTTTCACCCGGTTTTTCAGACGGTTTTGCAAACCGGGTGAAAACTTTTAAAACGGGCCTCTATGGAAAATCCGCACAGTATTCTCCACTCGCAGGTTTTCCACCAGGCGGATTTTCAGATTGCCATCAGTCCGAAAAACATGGAGCATGTTCATTCTTCCGTCCAGTTTTTGGACAGAATATTCACATTTCTTGTGAAAAGGGGAGAGGGGGGAGAGGGGGGTTTCTCCGCAAACCGCAGAGAAAAGCCGCCCCCCGCCCCCACCGGTCTTTGCCCTGTGCCGCGTAAACAGCCCCGAACATTAGGATAAGCCACCAGTATCAGAACAGAGGGGGGTACCTAGGTATAGTGCCACTCCTCTTGTAGTGGTGATGCCTGGTTTTGCAGTTCAGTTCGCTTTCATTACAGGGGTATTCCTATCTCACTGATTTACCATAGAATATGTTTGTGTTCTGATTTTGCTTTTGCTTTCATCAGGTTCTTTTCCTACTTGATTACAGATGGTTTTCTAGGTAACCAACCACCTCTGTGTTCTAGCAGCAATGTATCCCAGTAGAAGGTGGTTGGTAACCTAGGAAACTATCTTAAGCAAGTAGGATGATGTATCTTTGAAATGAGCAAAATCACAGCAGCAATGTATTTGGCAAGAATGTTTGTCCCCCGTCCTGCATGCTTAAAGGGAACATTTCGCATTGAAAATGCTATCGGATCTGCAGGAAGCATGTTATAGAGCAGGCATCCTCAAACTGCGGCCCTCCAGCTGTTGGGAAACGATATAAATACATGATGGGAATTGTAGTTTCCCAACAGCTGGAGGGCCGCAGTTTGAGGATGCCTGTTACAGAGCAAGAGGAGCGGAGCAGATTGTTCACTTGTTCTCTGGGGAAAGATTCAGTAGATTTTGTTTTATGCATTTAAATCCCTTCTTATTCTACGTTAATGAGTCCAGTAGGCGGAGTTATTAGTGATTGACAGGCATCTCTGTATGCGACTGGTAGATGGAAGACTGTCAGTCAGTGACTCCTTAACCCAGAATCAGGATTTTCATTGTGACAGATTCCCTTTAAAGTTACTCAGTGAGATGGTGGTAAGCCTTTAACGTTAAGGATATGTTCACACGGCTTAAAATGGGCCGTATTTCAGTCCGTAATTACGCGCCGTAGTGCGCCAATTACGGCTGGAATACGTCCCAGTCATTACGGTAATCCACAGTTCTCATAGAGAACTATGGATTACGTCTCCTCTCCCTGCTTGGCGAAGCCACCAGGCGGGGAGATAATTGACATGTCACGTTCTAGCGCCGTATACGCGCCACTAGCAGTGATTGTCTATGGGCCGGCGAAGTGCTGGCCCCCCCGCTCACTCCCCCGCTCCGCCCCCGTCCACACGGCGTAATTGCGGGGCGAGGAGATAATTGACATGTCACTTTCTAGCGCCGTATACGCGCCGCTAGCAGTGATCGTCTATGGGCCGGCGAAGTGCCGCCCCCCCCCGGTCACTTCCCCGCTCCCGCTCCGCCCCCGTCCACACAGCGTAATTACGGGGCGAAATTACGCCCTGCAGTTAAGCCGTGTGAACCTAGCCTATTGGGACTGAGCTGCAATGTCGAGCACAGTCACTGCCAAGTTTACGGAGCTGTGCCTTGTAAACAGTGAAAGGGGTAGGGTACTGTGGGACCTCCATTCAGATGGTCAGTGGGGTCTGCAGGGTGTTTGACCCTCACCAGTCTGATACCAATGGCCTATTAGTAGGACCAGCTTTCAGTATTTAATGGGTAGTGTCACCACATTGATTAGCTTAAAACATGTGGGCAAAGGTAAATAATGCTATTACTAAATACATTGCTTTTCTGATTTTTCTTCATTTCAGATCTAGAGCATCCCCATAGACCTCAACTGAAAGTCTGAGTCATATTCCACACGTCATCCGCTGCTTTTCATTCGGAAAACATCAGAACATTTTTAGTGTTGAAATCAATGGGATGAAAAAGAACCATTAAGCTTAATGCACGTTTTTTAGCACGATCCGCGTCCAAAAACTCCATAGTGTTCTTTGCAGAAAACGATTTGAAAAGCCAAATTCGTAAACCACGGCATAAAACTTATCAAAAAAAGTTCAAAATCTTTGGCTTCCTGTGTAAAATACTGTTCAAATACTCGTCGGACGGGGCGGTTTTAGGATTCAGAATCCGAGTGTTTAGGGTGTGTTCACACGGCGTTTCTGGATCCGTGTTGGATCCAAAAACGCTGCAGCGATCGCATGTAAAACAGATCCAACACGTGTTGGATGCAGCAGGACCGCACCCTATCATTTTAAGTAGGGCTCCTGCTGCGTCTTTCGGACCAAGAATTGATATGTCAATTCTTGGAACGGATCCGAAAGATGCAGTGAGACGCACATTGGCGATTACTTGTGTGAATGCTGATGCGTGTCTCATATTAAAAGCAATGTAAAATCACACTGCTATTTGTTAGCTGCGAGTTTGGGGTCTGACAAACGGATCCAAGCATGCAGCTCAAAGGCGTATGCAACACTGACGAAAACGCGCCGTGTGAACATACCCTTAGTTCTTTGTCGTGTGGACGTACACTAACCGGTTTAGCTAGGAATAGCAGAGCTGACATTTCAGTGACTGCTGTGGAACCACCCACAGCCTGAAACTGGCTGTGAAGAGCAGGCTCATTTAAAATCCTGGACTAGACTAGAGGGTTTTATATATTCTTTGTGTATCTCTACCTCTCTAGCGTCATATTATGTATTTCTTACTGTGGTTGATTTGTGCTGCTGCTTGTTGTACTGACTTGTGCTGTTCTTCTTTGTTCAGGCTTTCAAGGAGATGTTATATGCAGCCCAGGACCAGGCCCCATCTATAGAAGGTGAGAAACCATTCATCCACTGGAATGAGATACATTTTAGTTTATTCACTTTGACCCATAAATGATCCGTTCTGCAGCCGGACCATTCCCTATAACCTGTTATGACCTCTCCATGCTGGGGGCCTGACCGGGTTGTGGGTCACTTCTAGCTCTGGCTATACTCTTGGGTGCACTGCTCCACCATCGTATGCAGGAGTACCGAGCATTTCAAGAAGGTCTGTAGCAATGTCAGGGATGGCATCTTCAGCTGTTCCTTGTGGAGACACATAGAAAGGTCATTTCCTGTTTTAATGTCCCTCTCGCTATTTAAAGTTGAAATGCTTTTTACGTGTTCATGACTGACGGAGCTTAACTGTGCCGTGATTCCTGTCCGCTTGTTATCGGCCGCGCTGAATGGGAAGGAACACAAAAGCCTAGAAATAATAGAAGTAGACTGAAGAGAAACTTGCCTGTATTGCTAATAGGCTGCAGTGGTCTCTGTCCATTACTATAAAAGAGCTGTGCCAGTCAGTAGAGTATAAAAGTATATAAAGGGTGTGTTCACACTGCGTTTTTGGATCCGAAAATCACATCCAGAAACGCAGCGTCAGTTGGATCCAACATGCACCCACCACACACGTGCGTGTTTGGATGCATTGTGGCTGCAGCAGGATCGCACCCTATAGTGTATAATAGGGCATCTGCTGCGTCTTTCGAATCAAGAATAGACATGATCCAGAAGAGGTCACTGGTCTGAACGCCAATGTGTGTTTACATTGCATGTCGTGTACAATCACACTGCTCTTTTTGGTAGATGCGGGTTTGGTTCTGTTTAGGGTCCGATAGATGAATCCAAACGCATATCTAATAACGTATGTTCACACAGACAGAACACGCAGTGTGAACATACCCTAAAACATCCTTAGAGGTTGTCTCCCCACGTTTTTTTTTTTTTTTTTTTTTTTAAGCCACAAGCGGTTTTAGATTCATGCATCTTGTCCCTTCCTGGTCAGGCTGCGGGTGGTTCTATAGCAGGGATTAGCATATCGACTATGTATTCATTCACATATCTTCTAATTGCACTGACATGAGAGATTATATCTATATGCCAGGGAGTTTTAGAGCTCAAATTAAACAAGTAATTGGTCTCCTTTGTTTGTTAGAGATAACACACTGTTCTCAAGCTGCGGACAGTCCGACCTCTGTCACTCCCTGCCCTCAGATGCCGACCTGTGTGCACTCAGAGCAGATAAAAATCTCTCATCTTCTCAGCAAAGCAAAAAAAAAAAAAAAGCAGCAGTATATTTGGAAAAAGTCTTCAGTTACCTGTCGCTACATGTTGAAAGCTAATCTTTGTAGTGAGACAACCCCTCTGACTTTGCTGTGAAGCCCACTGTTTCAGCACCGCCGCTATTAGTCGTGCTCCTAGACAAGGACCTCACATTTATCGCTCATGTGGCACTGTAGTCAGCCATTGGTCTTAGCCGTCACGTTGAGATTGCCGAGCTCCGTGATTGGCTGCGATGTCAGGTGACTGATGAACGTGACCTCATCCGTAGGGAGCAACAAAGGGAGCGGCGGCTCTGGAGTGGACTGAGCTCCATAGGTGAGATGAGGGGTTTTCCTGTCTTGGACATTTCTGCGGTATTGTTGGGATGTGACATAAATGTGTGATGGGTTCGGGCCACTTCTAGGACCCGCACCTACCTTCAGGACGGGCCCGGGAATGTCCTTGTGTAGAATGGAGAGGAGGTCATCTCTGTTCTGACTACAGACCATTCACGTCTCAGCTGTACTCGGGACTCCTGTAGAACAGAATGGAGTATACCACACAGGCTCCACCTCCTCCCTTCTGCACGGGAGCCTGTTTTCAGTATATGTGCTGTTACCCATATTACATCGATGCGTGACCCCTGTGAAGGGGTTGTGGCAACTTTAATGCTTACCTGTCCACAGCACAGTTGATACATGTCTGGTTGCTGGGGGTACCACCACTGGGACCCTCACCAATTGCTAAAACGCTGCCTCCAAATCTGCCATCCTTCCCTACTTTGCTTAGTCTTTAGATGTAGCTGTGATCAAACCTGCGCACTGCCGCACCATTCAATAACCAGGAGGCCAACAGTGATGGCGTCCAGCTCTCTATCTCTGTCGCTCTCATAGACTTTGAATGAGGCAGCAGTGCGCATGTTTGATCACTGCTCCATTTAAAGCCTTGTTCTTTTTTTAATTTAGATTGACAGACAACCCCTTTAAGCAGGTCTCTATCAGCCATAATCCTATAGACTACTATAGATAGCTGTATCGTAGTGGGCTTCACTACAAGCCAGATGTACATTTGGTGATTGCACTGCCAATAATAATTTTTACAGCTGAACAACGGGGCAGGATCGTGTGTTTGATCGTTAATTGCTAATCTTCTGGTGCATGTATAGTGGCCAATTGCTTCGAAATCAGAAATACATGATTCATAATGCTAATTGGCGGTGTAAATGGGTCTCCAGGCACCGGCTTATTATACATCCTTGTGGTGCACAGCGTTACACACTCTGTCGGGAATCTGGAAGATGAGGATCCTGGTCTGCGCCATCGCCCCTGTGTTACGGAGGTATTCTGATAGAATCCTGGTGGTGCGGAGGAGCCCACACGAGGCGTGCCTACAGGATGCCATATGTCACTATACAGGGGTCATGCTCATCACATGACCTCTGCATTATATGGTGACATACTAGGTTGTATTGACCTGTGCTATAAAAAGGTCGATCAAAAAAAATGAGGCAAATGGCAAGAAGAATCTGCCTCCTTACCCAACTTCACACTTAGTCATTTCTTATTAGAGTATGATGGAGAAGCTGCAGAAGCTTAATTATTTGCGTTTTTATGTATATTTCCATGGCAACAAAAAACACAGGCGGCCATTATTCTCACCGAATTCTGCAAAAAACAAGCAAGGTTAATTTTACTAGGTTACTGCTCCCCTTTATATAGACCATCACCCACTTGCAGAGCACCTTGGGGTATGTTCACATGGCTTACTGTACACACCACAATACGCTGGGTGTTTTGGGAGTCACGCTGATCAGCGCATATTTCCAAAGCGGGGGGGGGGGGGGGGGGGGCGTTGGCCGGCCTCATTGACACGGCGCGTAATCAAGGCAAATAATTGACATGTCACTTATCTCCCGGCGTGTACAGTATAATCGTATTGTATGCACGGGGGAACGAGGCGTAATCCATAGTTCTGTGTGAGAGCTATGGATTACTGCAATTGTGGCGCGCATCTCGCCGCATATGTTCACACAGGCTGATTTCGTTGCGTTTTTTGCGCCGTATTTGCGCTCTAATACGAGCGAGATGCGCACCAAAATTACGGTAATCCATAGTTCTCATATAGAACTCGTGCAATACGATCGTATTGTATGCGCGGGGAGATACGTGACATGTCAATTACTTGCGGCGAATAAGCGTCGCGAGTAATGCATGTCAATGGGGCCGGCGTGTCAATAGGGCTTAAATGCATGTTCAAAATGGTACCCAAAAAACCCCCCAATTTTTTTTTTTCTTTTGTCTTTAAGAGATTATCTTGATTTATGTTGTGTCCATCCTACGTGCAGAAGGGCCGTCACTACAGGGCAGGCAATGTGACATGTGCTGCCTGCACGCTCCTCCATAGCAGCCACTCTCAAAAAATTGCGGCACATTATGTAAGAATTTGACTATCTTAGTTGTTTTTGCCCCCCTGCTGCAGTGCGGTTATTGTAGGGGTCTGATGGGTGATTTGTAGATGACCTGTGACCCGTCCTATAGACGTGTGCCACCTTTTAATGAACAATGTTAACACTCTACAAACCAGCAGAGCACGGTAAGCTTTGCTGAAAAGCTGCCTGCGGTCTCCTCGAATTTGGCTGGCTCCTCTCCTGGAGGTTGTTAGCGCTGGGTCGGCAGACGGTGGATCACAGCTGTGCTGTAATAGTGGCAGGTTCGTAGGCATGTGAGAAATAGCTCGCCGTGAGCACAAGCTGTCCCCACTCTCACAACGCCGGCTTCAGATGCTGCCTCAGGATGGAGCTGGTGTGGGTAGCGCTGGGTGGAGCTGGTACTATAGCTCTAGGATGCCAATTAAGAACCTCTCTGAGAGGCTTTGGCTTTTTTAGCCTTACACTTCTTAGTTTTTTTTTTTTTATATACTTCCTGTTAGGAACCTTGCTTTAAAATACAAGCATCACTAGGGGATGTCATTCGCCATAACCGCAGCTTATATCTGAGAAGGGAAACTTCCATTGGAAAGCAGCGTTTTGGTTAAAACCAATATTTGAATATGTTATTTTGGTGATTTTATGCAATCAAAAATTAGTCTTGTCCTTCTCTAGATAATTCCTAAAAGGCAGGCATGCTTATTGGCAGATAGTCTCATTACAAATAGTAGGTAAAGACATGGTGATCGCCCTTTTGTTCTCTGGACAGGCCTAGATAAAGATGGATAAACAGGGAAATGATGAAAGGTTAATGGGTTAATCTTTGTGCTGGGAGGTTTCCAGCTTTCTCACTTATTAGGCCCCATTTATGTTAAATTTTTTTTACTGCAACAAGCTTTTTTTTTTTTTTTTTTTTTTTTAAAGGATAGAAAGGTAGGTTAATATTTTTTTTAGGGAATTGTTTGTAAAAAAAAAACCAAACAAAAAAAACCTAAGACTTTATTTTTCACATGTAATGGGAGCTATACAAACGTAAAGCCTTGTGCTTGTATACATTTAACGGTTGTTTTTTTAAAAATTTTTTTACATGATCTACAGATACGTTAAACGGAGAGCGAGGGGCTTTAGGGTTTGGCCACATGGCAAGTGTAAAATGCTGGATGGTTTCTTGAATTTTTTTTTTTTTTTTTACGTATGGCTACATTACACAGAGCAAGAGAACACAATTGTTAACTATATGCAAGGCTTTACGTTTGTATCTCATTAGTCCTCATTAAAAAAAAAAAGAAAAATTGTCAGGTATTCCTTTTTTCTTTTTTAGCACAAAATGACCGAAAAACATAGCAATCTACCTTTCTATTCTTTAAAAAAAAAAAAAAAAATGCTTGTTGCAGTACAAAAAGTTGTGACATAAATAGGGCCTAATAAGTGAAAAAGCTGGAAACCTCCCAGCACAGTAATTTAGTCTTTTCAAAGGTTTTGGGGGAGGGTTCTGTCCGTGCTTTGCAGATTCGGCCGCCCCCCCCCCGGAACCAGCACAACCGGCCGCGCGGAAACCGGCCACAAGATTGTGCATGTTCTGAGTTTTTCGGAACGACGTTGGTGTGAAAATCCACTCCATGTAGACTACTGGGCGGATTTTCTATTATGAGGATGGTTTCTGGTCGGGTTTCAGACTGTTTCCAAATCCACAAACTGGATCCAGACTCTTTGAAAAAACCTCCTGTGTGGATTTAGCTTTACACCTCCCAGATCAGCCTGAAGAGAACCATCAAGCTCACTGCCGCTATCACCGCTCACAGAGGGGAAGTCGGAGAGGCAAACCAGAAAGGCGTGTACGTAGAGCAGGCATCCTCCAGCTGTTGGAAGCTACAACTCCCATCGTGCATTTATATAATCTAGAACAGTGGGATTGATGGGAGTTGTAGTTTCCCAACAGCTGGAGGGCCGCAGTTTGACGATGCCTGCTCTACGTACACGCCTTTCTGGATGGTCTCTTCGACCCCCTCTGATGGGGGCAGTGAGCATGGCTTGACGGTTCTCTGATGTTGATCTGGGAGGTGTAAAGCCAAGTCCACACAGAATGTTTTTTTTTTTTTCAATAGGTTTTGAGGATGCCTGACATAGAGGAACGTTAAAAAAAAAATGCTATAGAAAAAGGGAAACTATTACCAACCAATTGTAAAACCTCTTTGTAGTAGTTGCCTATCGCTTGTCAGTATGTGAAGGGTTTATGCTGGTGCCCCTTTAAAGCTGTCTTCCTACTGAGCAGGTTTGCGGTATGATGCCCAGTGTATCCATGTGGGAATATTCCTCAAACATCCCCCAGTGCAAAGTGAAGGCTTTGCTGGAAGAAAATCAACAGTGTCCGCGGTTTATAGGAAAGACGCCGCATTGTTTGTAATAGGATTTTTTCTCTCCAGGATTTTACATCTGTTGCACCAGGGGATCTTTGATGTTTCCCTCCCGCGGGTCTCCGTTACAAATTCCCATTGCTGAAGCATTTAATTATTTACAGTCCGTGTAAATTGTTAGTCCTCAAATCCCGCCGTCCCTCCTTCTACCTGTACGGTGCCCCTCTTGTAAATGGTATAGGTGCCACCAGCAGGGCTGCGCTTCCCCCTCCTCTTCAATTCTTCTGCTCATTTAGCAGATGCGCTGCCTTCTCCCCAGACTCCTTAGGATTCAGGGCGTCCAGGATGAAAGCGTGCTGGTAAATTATTCATTGTGATTATCTGCCTCGCTGCTGCCCGGGGTCCACGGGCGATTTTCTGTCTTGTGCATTTTTGTGGCCCCCCCCTCATCCCCCCTTCTTCCTCCCTCCTCGCCCCTCTCCCAAGGTGTTCTGGGCAGCGCTGGAAGAACATCAATCTTTCCAGATGAGAGCCGTCGACGGGCTGGAGAAGCGGCCGGCTGATATTTATTAATATTTCACAATGTCGCCTTTGTTTATCCTAATAAATGTGGAAAATTTCACCCTCCGAGTTGAACGGCTAAAAATGGCAGCCAAAAATTGAATACAGAAGCTTTCACCCGCCCAAATCCGGGCAGATGGGGGTTTGTTTGCTGGAGCAAATGGGTTGCTCTATCCAACTGCGAGGCCTAATTCTGTTAGGATCGGGCTGAGGATTCCAAGAAAGAGACTAAATTGATCATCGTGAACAATAAAGCTACAATCTTTGGAGAATTGAAAATGCGTTAGAGCCGAGACTGTATTCACATTATTGTGTTGAGAAAGCAAGAGGTTCCTCTATCGGGGAAAGTGGTCACCCCGACGCCTCCCGCCTGCACCGAGGCCTCGTTAAAGAAACCGCACACATTAAATTTCATCTGTGTTTAAGGTATTCCCCCGCGCCCTTTAATGCATTACCAGGCACTAATATCACATTTATAGGCTTTGTTTCCAAGTTGTGAATGCATCGCATGAGGAAGCCGGGCTGAAATATCTGCTTAATATGGTTCACAAATGTATAAACCTGCGTCCACAAACCATGCAGCAGAACGCGAATTGCAGTGTCGCCTATTGGATGTGGCGTTCCTCAAGCCGCATCCCACTCACTAAGCCTTGCAATGTGACTGGGGATAAAACCAAACCATTTTCTGCAGACCGCTGTTTCGAGGTGCATCAGTGTAGATGAGACTACTGGCTGGGTGAGAGACTCTAAAAGTAGCTCAAAAGGTGTAACGTCCCTCAGTGGGAGAGGAACCATTTAAGTGTGTGGTGACTTTTATGTCACCGTTACTACACTGAAATATTTTAGCTTTCAGTGGAGTGACCATGGTGTGCAATCTCCACACACTTGCATGCTGCCTCTCCCTAATGAGGAGCGTTAGCCCTTTTGGTTTACTTTCTTTTACTACTGAGTAAGTAGGATGCCGCACCAACATATTGAGAAGCTCTGATCGATGACTCCTTCACTCAGGTAGGACCTTGTTGCCAGTTTGACTTTCATGATTGGCTTCCCTTTAAAGAGAACCTGTCACATAGTTTTGCCCCCCTGGCTGAGGACAGCACAAGCTAGTGTCAGACCTGCTATTTCCAGCACTGTGCCTCTTATTCTGTAAGATGCTGTAGTTTTCGTGTATTTAATGCTCAAATCTGCAGTTTTCAGCCAGAAGAGTCATTCGAAGAGTCCTTCAGAGTGTCAGTTTTTTCAAAGCCCGCCCACCTGAGGCTAGCCCCGCCTCAAAGGAGCTAGCCTTTGGTGGGTGTAGCTAATACCTTCTCATGAATAAGATTTGAGGGGTAAATGCTCTAAAACTGCAGCATCTTACAGAATAAGGGGCACAGCGCTGGGAACAGCAGGTCTGACACTGGCTTGTGCTGTCCTCAGCAAGGGGGGCATAACTTATGTGACAGGTTCCCTTTAAGGAGGATTTATGATGTGTCTGTCAACCCTTGTGTTCCCTATGAAATAACAATTCTGCCGCATCTTCTTCTTATAGTTCTCTTATAACTCTCTGTTGTTCCTCTGTTATCCCTCCCAAGAAATGTTACTGAATTAGTCAGATGGGTGTTACCATTCCAGTTTTAAAAGGGGTGTGTCCCTGTCCACATTGATTGATCAATGTCAGCCTGTGCAGGGACACGCCCCTAACTGGTGACACCCAGCTGACAGATTGTGTAGTAAATCTCTAGAAAGACTAGCAGAAGTGCAAACTACAGGACCAGAAGTAGTTACTAAAATGTCCGGAGCGGCCACGGGTTCTCTAAGCACTCTAGGGTAAACTTCATAGCAAGTCTGTATGTTTTATAAGTAGCAGTATGTGGAAAGAATGGACCCATCTCTGTCCTTTTCTCCATTGGGGCTAACAATGGGTATTGTCAGGTGTATATGGTGGCAGCGGGCCAATTCCCCAAAATCACCCGCAAGGTAAACACAGGGTAGACCTGTTTGGATTCTATTGTGTACGACTATTTGTTCCCTTGGAAGGTAAAGCCGGCCAAACCCATTTAGGTTAATGGCTGCTTAACTTGCTAATTTCAGCAGGACGCTACCAACTATCTAATACATAAGGGGCCTCAAGGCCAGGGCTGTGGAGTCGGAGTCGTGGAGTCGGTGCCTATTTTGCAGGAGTCGGAGTCGTCATAAAAGGGACTGACTCGGACTCCCAAAATATATAATTAGTTAGTCCAGTTACTTCGATGCAAAGAGCAAGAGGAATTGGGTCCGGCCAGTGCTTCTGCTCCCATATCTTCAGCCTCATCACATGAGGAGTGTAACTGATGACATGGAGCAGTAAAAGCGCTGCCCCCCAGGGGGAAAAGATCCCGCTCCCAGGGCAAACAGATTTCAGCAACATTTTTCACCTGTTTTCAAAGAAGTAGAAGAGTCCAACCATCCATCAAAACTGACTGTGGCTGAGGCAATTCCTTTATACCCTGACATCGTTAGAGATGTTGCCCCTGTGGTCACTGCTTAGCCCCCAACCCAAGTTAGTGTAGAGAGGCCGTTCTCTAGCCTGGAAATAATGAGATCAGAGTGTGAGGTCATGTATGCAGGATCTGATGGAGGCAATACTATTTCTCAGAACAAATTCAGAACTCCACAAAAGTTCCTGCAGTGTTTTGCATATTTACAATGTTTTTGTGTTCTAAAGTCATGTCCAATAAATATATTTTGCACCGACAAGCAAAATGGTAACAATGTTTTGAACTTTTGACTTTCAGGCTCCATATCTCTCCATCCACTACAGCTTTGCACATGAGGCTACTGTAATTTTATATACAGTCATCTTACCTATCTTATACATAAATTTGACTTGCAAGATTTAGATCTGCTTATTCTGGGGATTCTTTCCTGTAACTGCATTGTTACTGTTTTGCTCCTAAAAATCAAAATGTAAATTTTTATTATTTTGTTAGTATTTTAGGAAATCCACCTTTTGGTTTTCAATACTGCCTGAATCCTTCTGGGCTCTGGATCAGAATCAAGCAGGTCTTGAGCAAAATCTGATCCCAGGTCTCTTCTACACATTCCCAATGTTGGTGCAGACTGGACTTGGATACAAATAAAGCTTTTTTCTTCAACTCTACCCACAAGTGTTCAAAGATCAAAACATTGTTTTTCCCCTTTTTCTTGTCAGTGTCTGTTCTACCTAAATAGCTTGATTTATTGTATCATAAGGTGATAAACAGCCCGATGTTACCATTTTACTACAGTAAAGCTATCACTTAAAAGGAGTTGTCTCATTTTCGAGCTTTCAGCCTGTCAGTGACCTGGTAAGTTGAACTGAGGGGCTGCTTTTGGGTCTGTCTCTTCTGCTCCCTTTCCCCCCTCCAAACAGCACACAGGCAGCTCTGTAACTTCTATACAGGGGGGGGAGGGGGTTTGCTGCCAGAGTTCACCCTGTGTGTGCCTGCCTAGTTTTGTTGCAGGGGAGGGGTGATCTATGAGTGTAGAGAGGTCTGTGAAGCTTGCTGTGATTGCTAATAGCAGAGGGGATGCAAATGTTCCTATATCCCCTGCTTAGCTTACAAGTCTCCACTCTCCACAACAAAAAGGGAAGTGTTACTATATAGGATGTTCACAAATACAGGAGGCATAAAGTATTCACATGCCTGATTGATGTATTAGTATAGTCACAGTTCCAAAGACAATATGTTATAGTAACAGACAGGGTCATGCTGTCACATCTATTGTGTAGAGGAGGGGGAAGCAGGCACAACGGGTTAATCCAGGAAGCGGGGCAAGACGCCAGAGTCCTCCCTCCCCCCCCCTGCAGAGCATTCTGTGCGGGAGGGGGTTCTGCTCCAACCCGTCTTAAAGACTGAGGAGTCCTAAAGACCGACAGCCAGTAAGATATGGATCACAGGTGGCTTCTATAGAGATTTGAGGAGTGATGACTTGCTAAGAGGGGTAAACCAAAAAACAGTAACTTTGTAATGAACATATATTGCAAAGCTTTGTTTTTTTTAACCCTTAAACCCCCGGGGCCAGTTTTGGCCTCTCTGACGAGCCCCATTTTTTAAATCTGCAGGTCACTTTATGTGAGAAAACTTTTTGCCTTTAAAATATCCATGTGATTCAGAGATTGTTTTTCGTGTACATTATACTTTAAGATAGTAAAGAAATTTTGGTCCAAAAAATGCTTTTTTTTTGTGAAAATTCAAAAAAAATTTTTGAAAAATTTGAAAAATTTACCAATTTAAAAATTTAAAAAAATTTTTGATGTAAGACAGATAGTTATTCAATCAAATAGTTTTTAATAGCATTAAACCCTATGTCTGCTGTAGTTTTTGGCCTAATTTTTTAAATGTCTTTTTTTTTTTTTTTAGACATTAGGGGGCTTTGAAATTTGTAGTAATTTTCAAATTTTCAAAAAAATTTGCAAACACATTTTTTATTTTCAACTGACTTGAGTGCCCTGTATTTAATCCCCCAAAAAAATGACCTAATCTAAAAACACCCCTTAAGTATTCAAAAGCATTTAGGAAGTTTTTTAAACCATTAGGTGTTTCCAAATTAAAGCAAAGGGGAAGTGAAGTTTCAAATTTTATTTTTTTTGCAGTTTTTAAATTTTTTATACTTGTTCAAAGAATACGGAAAATGTATGGGGAAATGAAAATTAATATTGTTTCCCCCCCAGTTTCCCTGCCGTTTTCCAGAATACCCAAATTTTGGGGCCCTAGGGCTTTTTTGGCTAAACCCACAACCCCCGAATGGGAGGAGACCTATGCTCTGATCTCTTTTTCATAAATTTTTTGGGGGGGCCATTTCATTTTCGGACAAAAAAAAGGGAAAAAAAAAAAAAAAAAAAAAAAAAAATTAAACCCCAAAAATAGGGCCAAATTTGGGAAACTAACCCCTTTAGGGGAATATATCCAGGGGTTATGACATATCGACCCCAAGGTGTGTCAAAAAAATTTTTAGCGTGGGCTGTAAAAAATTTTAAAAAAAAACTTTTTTTTCCAACTGCTTTTTAGCTGAAATTTTTAATTTTCACAGGCATCCTGGTAAAAAAACCCAAAAAACCTTTGAAACGCAATTTTTTCCAAGTTCGGCAAACCCACTTTGGGGGTGTAATCCTGTTTGGGCGCATGGAGGGCTAAAGGGAGGGTTTTACTTGGTTTTTGGGAACGCATTTTTTGGGGGGGGGCCATGTCCATTTACAAAGCCCCCAAAATACCAAACATTAAAACCTTCCAAAATCACCCCCATTTTTTTTCACACCCCCTAGATCTCATAAAAGGGGTGTTTTTTCATTTTGTGAATTTTCCCAAAATTTTTTTTTTTTTTTTGCATTGGCATGAAAAGGGGGGAAAACGAAATTCCACCATTTTTTTTTTTTGGGCCCCAATTTTACAGCGTTCACCGTGCGTTAAATGACGGATACTTACTTGGGGGGCGGTACAATTGAATTAATAGTTATATAGTTTATTTTATTACTTTTACACAAAGAAAATAGTCTAAAAAAAAAATTGGTTTTTAGTTGTCTTTTCTGATAGCCATAACGTTTTTCAGTTTTTGTATACAGTGATTAGGGCTTGTTTTTTGTGGATGATTGACGTTTTTATTAGTCCCATTATGGGACAATGCCGTTTTAAAACACTTTTTTAAAGGTTTTTGTGAGGCATTTTGAACAAAATACAGCATTCCTTTAGTTTTTTTTTTTTTATTTTTAAAAAGCGGTCCCCGGCGTATAGCTGACATCTTATTACTCACAGGTCGATACGATTACACATACCAATTTGTTTTTTTTTTTAGTTTTACTGCTTTTACACAAAAAAAACAACTTTTATTAAAAAAGGGAAAAACACTTTTTTTTTGCTCGCCATATCTGAGAGCCATAATTTTTTTTATTTTTCTGTGTAGGGAGCTGTGTGGGGGTTTTGTTTTTGGGGGAGGGTTTGCTTTTTTTGGGTATCATTTTTGGGGGACCAGACTTTTGAACGTTTTAAATCCGTTTTGGAAAGGGCAGGGTAAAAAAATATGCAATCCTAGGTGTTTTTTATTTTTTTTTTTTCACAGCACTCCCCGTGCAGTATCCTGACCAGTCAGCTTTACTCCGGCGATCGATTACGGCGATACCCATTTAATGTTTTTTTTTTTTTTTGGAGCACTTTTAAAAAAAAAAAAAAAGTGTTTTTTATTTGTTTTAAAAAATTTTTTATGCATCGCTGTCTTCTGGAGCCAAAAAATTTTTAATTTTTGTATACAAGGCGTGTAAGAACTTTTTTTTTGCAGGATGAAAATGCTTTTTAAATTGGGACAAATTTTGGGATTATATGATTTTTGATCGCTTTTTATTCCCTTTAATGTCGCGGTGCCAAAAATCGCAATTCTGTACTGTTTTTTGTTTTTGTTTTTTACGGCTTCACATCGGGGTTAAAAAACAGAAAGTTTTTTAGGGTGGGTCGTTTTTAAAGGGGGGAAAAGGGCATGTATGGTTTTTAATTTTTTTTGTTTGTTTTACTTTTTTTTATTTTTATTTTTCCATTTTTTTTTTTTTCCCGGGGGATTTTTAACGCAAATCCCCACTGGGGGAAAAGCAATTTTTAGATTTCTGTTTGAAGGGCGATCTGTGAACAGCGTTACGCTGTGCATAGGGTTTGCCTGGCAACTATGACACCATTCCCACAAAAAGCATTGTGGGCAGGTGCTCCCAACTACCCCCATGCATTCAGACGCATCCGGGGATCTGGTTGACGGGCTAGCGGGATCTGTGCCGCTCCCCTTTTGCCGACGAAAACAGAGGGAGCTCACCCCTCTTGCCCCGGGATCATTTTTCCGGGCCAGACACTGCGGTAATGAGCGGTTTTTTACCCCCGCGGCCGGAGCTCACTCCGGCGGGGTTTAGGGGAAGAACCAGCGGTAATTTACCCCTGTTCCATGCCGCGATCGCGCGCCCGCCCCAAACCCCCCGGGTTCGCCAAAGGGGTATGCTACGTCCATTTGGGGAAATCACTTTCCCCCTTGGGGGTTTCATAGCCCGATGTCGGGGGGGGGTTAAAAATTTTTTTTTAAAACCCCCTCATTTTAGCAGACAACCCCCTTTAAAAAAAAAATTGTCTGTTTTGAGGGGGTCAGGAGTCGGGGGGTTTGGCCCACCCACCCCCAGCCCTGTCAAGGCTCCCCCTATGGGAATGTTGGGGTCGGGCAGTTGGATTTCAGTTTGTCCAATCTTTTTGTTCTCAGACAAAAAGAAACATGGTACAGTAGAAAAAGACACGTGTCCCCTTTGAGTTTAAAGGGTGGGAAATGTGTAAGGGAGAGAGAAAGGATTTTTAAGCCCAGACTCACCATGGGTTTAAAAACCCCAAACCCCAAGGCAAAAACAATCTGCTCCCGGAAAGACCACATCCCTAAACCCCCGACCGCCCACCAACCGGATCCAGAATTTTTCCTAGACGTACGCATTAAAATTCTTTTGTTCCCGGTAGGGACAAGCCTTTCTTGAACTCTCTACATTCCTCTGGACCAGCTCCTCAGGCGACTATTCCCCCAATTTCACTTCTTACAGTAAGAATGCTTTTTTCCCTGGAATTAATCCTTTTTTCTCTAGTCGAAGGAATGTCCCCCTTTTCTTTTGAGGGATTTTAATAAATTTAAATTTTTCCCCTATTCTTGTAGGGACCATTTTATATATTTATATAACAAAAACTGTCCCCCCAAGCCCTTTTCTCAAGACTAAAATAAGTTCAATTCTACTAAACCCCTCCCCAAACTAAATCTGCATTCCCCCTTTTAAAATTTTTTTTTTGCTGCTTTGCACTCTCTCTACTCCATTTAAACTCTTCTATAAACTGGGGCCCCAAAACGAACACATATTTAAGTAGGGGGCACCAATGTTATACAGCGGTAGAAATACCTCCTTGTCCCACAAGTACCAGAGTCGTCTGGTCTATTCCTATCTCCCCAATCAGGACACCTCTGAGCGTGTATGATACGTGTGGTGCATTGTTAGGGTATGTTCCCACAGCGTTTTGTAGATATGTGTTTGAGGACTTTTTTTGGACCCAAAATTGACCCAAAAGCGTATCTAACAATGCCCAGTGTGATGTATATGGACTTCAATGTAAATCACTTGGCGTTCAGTCGTTTCACATATGTCTTTTAGATGTGTTTAATGGATCCGATCAAATAATTGATATGTCAATTCTTGATCCACTTTACGCAGCAGACGCCCTATTTAAAACTAAATGGTGCATTTCTGCTGCACAGAACACGTATCCCAACACGCAGCACACTGTGGGTACGTGTTTGGATACGTTTTATACAGCGCTTTTCGGATCGAAAAACGTATTACAAAATGCCGTGTGCACATACCCTTAGTGTATACGCTGCTTAGAGCTGTTATAGGTCTGTGTCCAACTAAGACTTGGTTCACACCAATGTATCAACGTTCAAACACATTGAAATAGGACACGTTCTATATAATAGAGGCTACGTCACATTCTGATGCATTCTTTCATAATCGCTTAATGGTAATCACAGGAGGTCAGGTCTATCCTTTGTTTTTCTGAATAGGAAAGTATACAAGCTTATATGGTATTTTGCCCCAGAATGAGCTGCTGGCATCTATGTTAAATAAGTGAGTGAATGACTTCCTTTTACACCCCCATCAACATATCTAGAGAGAGAGAGATGTAGAGAGCGCTATATAGATAGATATAGAGAGAGAACGCTGTGTATATATATATTAGTGTGTGTGTAAATATGCGTAATCAACATGTTGAATGTTTATCATTAACACAAAGCACACAAAACACACACACACACATATATATATATATATATATATATATGTGTGTTGTGTGCTTTGTGTTAATGATAAACATTGAACATGTTGATTACGCATATTTACCATTAGACTATGTTCACACGGCTTAAAATTGGCCGTATTTCAGTCCGTAATTACGTGCCGGAGTGCGCAAATTACAGCTGGAATCCGTCCCAGTCATTACGGTAATCCACAGTTCTCATAGAGAACTATGGATTACGTCTCCCCTCCCTGCTCATACAGTACGCCGCGGGGGGAGAGAAGTGACATGTGAATTACTAGCGGCGTATACGCGCCGCTGGTAATGAATGTCTATGGGCCGGCGAGGTGCCGGCCCCCCGCCCCCGTCCACATGGTGTAATTGCGGGTTGTAATTACGCCCTGCAAATAAGCAGTGTGAACATAGCCTTAGATGTCTGAGAAACAGAAAAAAATATATTGGATGTAGTGATTGAATGTAGTGGATTATATTTATGATTGTATCTAGAAAAAAGATTGAAAAAAATACATTACTACAGATTAGAAAACAAGTCAATTAGGACTTAAATCTGGAGGTGACCAAAGACAAATCATGATTCAGGGAGTGAGCTATTCCACTTGTAAATGTCTAGTGACATAAAAGCAGGAGATGCATCCTACAGACAATATGTTCTATTGAACTGTTCTGCAATCTAGTAAAATCCCCTCTAAGGATGGGGAGATGGCGGTGCTTGCTCCGTTCTTCCGTTCGTTTTTATGGGATTTCCGTATATATCCAAAGGAGTGTCCTCCTGTATGTTCGGAACTCCTATAGACATGAATGGGGTAGAGCTGTGCAACCTATCATGTGTTCTGAGGCCGGCTCGTACCTTTCTACAAGCTCGCTTCAGAAGGGATTTTACCAGATTGCAAAATTCTTTAAATGCAACATACACATTAAAAATTGACTGGACCGTCCAAGTACTGGTATGCAATGTGCATGTGGGGGTCTCCCAGTTCATCCCTGACAGATGATGTTAGAGAAGATGGATTGAACATGCTGGATTATTACTCCGTTCTTTTTTTTTTCTACGAGGTGTCGTAAAACAGTTTTTTGGTCCCCCCCCATTGAAATTTTTATGCATCCCTCAGTGGGCGTGCATATGTATAGGGGAATTGACTGGTAGTTATTAAAGACCTGTTGGCTTTTTAAGTTTGAAAAAAAATGGTAAACCTTGTTTTGTTTTAAAGGGGTTTGAGGTATTAGCCCTTTGGGCCCCCCCGGGATCGTGTGAGCGGTTCGGAACTCTTATTTTAGTCTTCCAACGTTTGCCGCTTTATTTTGTGTGTTCCATTGTTCCATTGTTCTATCCACAAGTGTGTGTGTATGTTTTGTTATGTATTGTATTTAATATATATATAAATTATATATATATATGTATATGTTATATATATTAAGTTTATGTTTTTATTATATATATGTATATAATATATATTTTTTATTTATTTTTTTACTACACTCACCGGCCCTTTTATTAGGTAAACCTGTCCAACTGCCGTTAACCTTTTTTTTCTAATCAGCCAACACATGGCGGCAACTCAGTGCTTTTTAGGCATGTAGACTGGCCCCAAGACAATTCCGAGTTCAAACCGACTCGTATGGGGAAGAAAGGTGTTTTGGAGGCCTTTGAACGTGGCATGGTTGTTGGTGCCAGAAGGGCTGGTCGAGAAATTTAAAAAAATGTGATCTCCTGGGATTTTCACGCACAACATCTCTGGGGTTTAAGGAATGGCCCGAAAAGAAAAAACACCCCGTGAGGGGGCAGCCTTGGGCGGAAATCCCTTGTTGATGCCAGAGGTAAAAGGAAAGGGGCAGACTGGTTCGAGCTGATGGAAAGGAAACAGTGCTAAAAATAGCCACCCTTTTACACCAAGGGGGCAGGGCACTCTGAACGCACAGTACGGCCAACTTTGAGGCGATGGGCTACAGCAGCAGAAGACCACACCGGGTCCCACTTTTCAGAAAGAAGGGGAAAATGGGGCCCCAAAATTTCCCCCAAGCCCCCAAAATTGGACAGTAGAAGAATGGAAAAACGTTGCCGGGCTGAAAGGTCCCCGATTTCTGCTGCAATTGGATGGGGAGGGAAATTTGGCGGCAACAAAATGAAAGCATGGATTTCCATCCGCCCTTTATCAACGGTTTAGGCTGGTGGTGGGGTGTCTGGTGTGGGGAATATTTCTTGGCCTCCCTTTTTGGGCCCCCTTTGGGACCCAATTTAGATGTTGCAACGACGCCTACCTATTTGTTGCTGCCATGTCCATCCCTTTATGACCACAATGTACCCAACATTTATGGTACTTTTTAGCGGATAATGCCCATGTCATAAATGGAATCATCTCAGAGGTTTTTTTGAACATGACAAAAATCACTGTACTCAAATGGCCCCACAGTCACCGTTCAAACCAAAAAGAGATCTTTGGGAGTGGGGGAACGGGAGATTCGCACATGGAGTGCAGGACAAATTGCGGCACTGTGTGATGCCTCATTCAATATGGACCCAAAAATTTTAGGAAAGGGGTTCCCGCACCCTTTTTGAAATCTTGCCCCGAAGAATTTTAGGCAGTTCTGAAGGGAAAAGGGGGTCCAACCCCTTACTGCGGTGTACCAATAAAGTGGCCGGGTTTAGTGTGTTTTGTGTGATATTATAAAACAACCACGCTAATGTGTGGGTTGGTTATTTGCTGTGGAGTGAAATAAGCCTTTGTTCTTTGAAGTTTCCACCATCCTTAGTTGCTATGTTTTCGTTGGTTGTGGTAGTTTTGTATCATACGCCAAAAATTACAAATCAGTCGTCATTCCCAATAATCAGTATGTTTTACATCACCTTGTTCATGCCCTTTCCCCAGTGTGTGGAGCAGGAGAAGAAACAAATTCCTGCTAAGCATGTGATTAGTGAGAGTAACCCCTCATGGGGTTCCAGTAAGGGGCTTGGAGCTGTTACTTTAAAAGGGTTTTTTTCTTATTCTTTGTATAGGACTTAAGTGGTTTGTCTGAGCGAGCTTTAGCCTCATCCTAATGCAAGGGTAGGATATTAAAGAGACCACTGAGGTGTTCAGCTGAGCACCACGGGTCCTTTTCCCAACACCCCCAGCAAACTGCTGATATGCTAGGGAAGCCACAGCCAACCAGACCTTTCCCCTCTAGCGGACATGTGTTATTACATGTTAACCATTCACTTGAGTGGGGTTTCATGGATGTCTCGAATGGGAGGCACTCGTACAGAGCGGCTCTTAGTCCTGGCTTGTGGTGGAAGGTTTCATACAGGACACTTCCCACCATGATGTTCATATTCCCTACAGCTGCATATGGTCAGGGGTTGTCTTCATGAGAAGCCCTTTTAATATTGGAACCAGGCAAACCCCCGTAACATTTACACTGTTCTCTTATAACATTGTCTGTACAAGCATTTGGGCCTTAAGCAATAACATGCCAGAAGATATAAGTCCGTTTCTCTCCATCTAATTGCTGCTGTGCAGTCACTGGCCATGGCAGTCAGGTGGCCAATAGAAAGTATCACCAGGTGTCCTACTTTCAGTGTTATAATTAACAGCACACTTTTATTATTTGATGATCTGGATTTCTTTTATAGTGTTTTAATGAGGCTTGAACTAATTTCAACCTTCAAAAATTCTCCTCGTTAAAGGAGTTGTCCCACAATTAAATCTTACATTGTTAGCTGAAGCAGAGCCAGGCTTCATTTAGAATCATTTTAAAAACACTGCTGTTTCATACTTGTTGTGGCGCCCCCTAGTGTTTTCGTTCCCTATTGAATGTCCACCTAGTATGCCCAATTCCAGTGGTCACACATGCTCAGTCTGATCCTCTTGGGCATGACGGTTCAATGATTCCTGTAATTGTGAAGGCCGTCTGTAAAAATTGGGACTAGAACTCATTCACTGGATGGTTTTCTGTATTTTCTTTTCAATGGGACTCGCTGGACGACCTATGTAACTGTATGCATGCACCACAAAAGGAGTGTGAGCAGCGCCTGATGGGTCCGTCTCTGATTTTTGGGCTTTAGTGCCATAGAACAGGTTATGGTTAATGTGATCTTTGTGATCTCTCGGCTGTGGTTCCTCTGGAAATCATTGGGTGGATTTCTCTATACTATTTAACTCTTAGACAGTGAGCTAAAACTTGACAGTCTAAAAATGCGTCCTTGATAAATGATGCACGTCAGAGCGGTGTAGTCTAACTTCACATCACCTATTAGTTCACTGTGTGACACTATTTGCAGCAAAATATTGGCGCATGGAGTTGTCACACTAAGCCACACCCTTTCCTGTAAAGCCACACCCCTTTGGCCAGACAAGGCACAAAAGGGTCAGGAAACTGTCTAAAACACGCAATACATGTGGTGTAAAGCTTGTTCACCTTTATTTTTGGTGCATTATATTACTATAGGCCTGGATAGTCATTAGCTGGTGTGTGCCGCCATCAGCCCTTATTTGTTTCTATTCTTCGTGCTTCTCCCAAAGCTCAATGTTTCGCGTCAGTACTTTCTCCGCATACAAAATTTTATTCTCAATTGAAAACCGTATAGATTGCTGCCAAAATCTAAATGTTACCCGTCTGCCTTGAGGCCATACATCATCCGGGAGATACGGAAATTCAGAGGCTTTATTAAAAAGATAACTGATCAGCAGCCCTAATAATGGGCTGATTTCCTACAGAACCCCAAGAAGCGGTCTTGGAGATCAGTAGATGCATCATCGCTTGTGGGGAATGGATTAGGCTTTGTTTTCTGTGATAGAAAATGACTTATTGCTTTTATCTCCTTTTTATATTAAACATGGAGGGTCCGGTCACAGCTGGTACGTCTGTTTCAGTAAATGCTTGTGTTCTTTGTGAGAACCATCCTCAAATCTCCATGTTGTGCTCCCTCTAAGGCTAGGTTCACACGGCTTAACTGCGGGGCGTAATTTCGCCCCGCAATTACGCCGTGTGGATGGGGGCGGGGCGGGAGCGGGGGAGTGAGCGGCGGGCGACTTCGGGCTCAGGCAACCTCTCGCGCGTACCCTATAAGACAATCACTCCGCCAGGCGGGGGGGGGAGAGAGTAATCCATAGTTCTCTATGAGAACTGTGACTTACCGTAATGAATGGGCCGTTTTCGGCCCGTAATTGGCGCACTTCGGCGCGTAATTACGGACCGAAATACGGCCCATTTTAAGCCGTGTGAACATGGCCTCATGTTCTTCTTACTAATCTGTCAGATGGGTGGGTGTCCCTGCACAGGCTGAAATTGATCAGGGCTGACAGTCGGTGTGAGCAGAGACACGCCCCTTTGAAAACTGAAATGTTAACACCCATCTGACAGATTCAGTCCTAAGGAATAACAGAGGAACAGCACAAAACTGAGCCCTACAATAGACTGACACTTCATCTTCTGTAGAGATCACTTCTCAGCAGGCAGGATTACAATGACCAGACTGTTCATATCTAATCAGAAGGCACAACAGATCCATCATCTGACAGACTTCACTGACTCACAGATGGTCCGCCAGGTTCTGTTAGGCTATTCGACCCATGCATGTGCTGTTGTATTTTCTGATAAAGGGAACCTGTCACATAGTTTACGCCCCCCCCCCTTGCTGAGGGCAGCACAAGCTAGTGTCAGACCTGCTGTTTCCAGCGCTGTGTCCCTTATTCTGTAAGATGCTGCAGTTTCAGAGTATTTACCAGGGCTGTGGAGTCGGAGTCGTCATAAAATTGACCGACTCCCAAAATATATAATAAGTTGGTCCAGTTAGTTTGATGCAAAGAGCAAGAGGAATTGGGTCCGGCCAGTGCTACTGCTCCCATATCTTCAGCCTCATCACATGAGGAGTGTAATTGATGACATGGAGCAGGCAAAGCGCTGCCCCAGGGAAAATATTCTGCTCCCATGGCAAACAGATTGCAGCAAAAATTTTCACCTGCTTTCAAAGAAGTAGAAGATCAACCATTCATCAAACCTGACACTGGCTGAGGCAGTTGCTTTATACTCTGACATTGTTAGAGATGTTGCCCATGTGGTCACCGCTTTCCCCCAACCCAAGTTAGTGTAGAGAGGCCGTTCTCTAGCCTGGAAATAATGAGCTCAGATGCCAGATCATGTAGGCAGGATCTGATGGAGGTAATACTATTTCTCAGAACAAATTCAGAGACTCCACAAATCTTCCTGCAGGGTTTTGCATATTTACAATTTTTTTGTGTTCTAAAGTCATATCCAATAAATATATTTTACACTGACAAGCAAAATGGTAACAATGGTTTTTACTTGTGACTTTCAGGCTCCATATCTCTCCATCCACTACAGCTTTGTATGAGGCTACTGTAATTTTATATACAGTCATCTTACCGATCTTATACATAAATTTGACTTGCAAGTATTTGGCATCTGCTTAGTTCTGCAGATTCTTTCCTGTAACTGCACTGTTACTGTTTTGCTACTAAAATTCAAAATGTCAATCTCTATTATTTTGTTAGTATTTGGGAAATCCACCTTTTGGTTTTCAATACTGCCTGGATCCTTCTGGGCTCTGAATCAGATTCAAGCATATCTTAACCAAAATCTGATCCCAGGTCTCTTCTACACATTCCCAGTGTTGGTGCAGACTGGACTTGGATACAAATACAGCTTTTTCTTCAACTCTACAAGTGATCAAAACATTGTTACCCTTTTGCTTGTCAGTGTCTGTTCTACCTAAATAGCTTGATTATTGTATCATAAGTAAATAAACAGCCTGATGTTACCATTTTACTACAGTAAAGTTATCACATAAACATGCGCCGTGTATGAGGGAGTCAGGAGTCGGAGGTTTGGGAAATTGAGGAGTCGGGGCTTTGGCTTCCCAACTGCACAGCCCTGGTATTTACTGCTCAAATCTGCAGTTTGCAGCCTCTTCTGCCAGAGAGGAGTCCTCTTAATTTGTGAGCATGTGTTGAACCCACCCGCTCATAACTGATTACCCTATTACTTTGAATAGATTGAAACCTATGAATAATTGGTAGGTGGACGAGGCAAGCCTTGAGTGGGTGGAGCTAATGTCTGCTCATGAATAAGCCAGACTCTTTTCTAGCTGCAAACTGCCAGATTAAAAGGGAACCTGTCACATAGATCCCCCAGATTTAAAGGGACCCTGTCACATCGTTTATGCCCCCCTTGCTGAGGGCAGCACAGGCCAGTATCAGACCTGCTGTTTCCAGCGCTGTGTTCCTTATCCTGTAAGATGCAGCAGCTTCAGAGCATTTAATGCGCAAATCTAGCAGTTTTCGATCAGAAAAGAGTCCAGCGTATTCATGAGCAGGTGTTAGCCCCGCCCACCCAATGCTAGCCCCACCCACCTTCTACTTATTAAAAGTAATAGGTTTATCAGTAGAGCTGGGCGGGGCTAGTAGCCTCATGTTGGCGGATCATGAATTAAATGGACTCTATTCTGGATGAAAACTGCAGATTTGAGGGGTAAATGCTCTAAAACTGCTGCATCTTACAGAATAAGGGACACAGCGCTGGAAACAGCAGGTCTGACACTAGCTTGTGCTGCCCTCAGCAAGGGGGGCATAAACGATGTGACAGGGTCCCTTTAAATCTGGGGGACAAGGGCTCCTTAAGCAGATGTGAACACAGCCCAACATTTAGGTATAGATGACATAGGATACAGTCTTGACAATAGGGGATCATCAGAGCTCGCCCACTGACCTGGTCACAAAGCATGCCCACAATACTGTCTCATCGAAGTCATTGAGTCCTCTCAGGACTATGGGTCTTGTGGGCCATGTGGCTGTGGAAAAGCCTATATCTGAAAGCTGTTGATAAAAGTTTAGCCAAAATATCTGCCCCTGTAATCATGTATGACTGGAATAAAGAAAAACATTGTAGAAAGCAGGGACAGGTTCACCTCTGGCTGCAGCTTCTCTTGTGAGAATAAAGAATTGGGCAAAACCACCTTTCCTCCTTCCTGTCTGTCATCTGCCGTTGGGAGAGAGTGGGGACACCTCCGTATACATCATGGGGGCTGTGATCACCCTTCATCTATTGCAGGCATCCTCAAACTGCAGCCCTCCAGCTGTTGGGAAACTACAACTCCCATCATTCCCACTGTTATAGAAAACATAAATGCATGATGGGAGTTGTAGTTTCCCAACAGCTGGAGGGCCGCAGTTTGAGGATGTCTGCTCTAATGTGTGTGGGTGCGTTTAGTTTGACTGAGAGGGGTTATTAGAATGATGGCATTAGTGAGCCATCTCTATGGGAAGGTGGGAGTCCATGCATAGAAGCACTTAGCTGTTCCCATGCCTGTATACATTAAAGGTAATCTTCATGCATGATGGCTCTGACATGGTGATGCCTGCATTTTGTATCACCTGCCGGAAATAGAGCTGCAGGGTAATCATGTACATTTCATGGGATCGGTGGTCGCTCCTCCCCGGGGTCAGGCTGCTCTGTTCTGCATCAGTTGGTTAGAGATGATGATTACTCTTGTCTGATCACAGTGGACTGGCTGCACCAGGTCACTGCCCTCTTCATTGTAACAGCTGGTGGTCACTGCGGGTTATTAAGTAATAGCAGCAGAAAGGACCACGATGTCCTGGCGGAGCGCTTGGCCTGGGAAATCATTGAAGGGTGTTCTTGTTTATATTGGGCTTTGACCGGGGTTAGTTGTGTAGGTTTTATAATGATGAATAAGTAGAATATTATACCCTGCTGGCTACAGTGGGATGTGTACTTTGGTCAGCACAGCCATTGACGCAGATTTACTGCTTGGATTGTGCCAAAAACTGGCGTACATGCCAGACTGGACTGGACGCCCTCCACTGGACACTTAAAGGGGTTTTGCCAAGATGGCTGTTCCCTACCTCACACGCTGCTGCTGGTCCCCTGGGTCTTGAGATCGGGGCGTTCTCTGCTTGGGTAGTTTTAAAAAAAAACTAACGCCCTCCAGACGGCACTTAGTGACGTCATCGCGCTGCGAGTCCTGCGCGCTCCTGCCGGTATCTGAGAGCTAGACAACTAAAAGCAGGGAGGCAGGGAGCGGGACAAAGACCCAGAATGTAGAGAAACGTAGAAGACAAGGAGTAAGGGAACGGAGCAAGGAACTAGAACATAGAAAAGCGTAGACGTGGAGTAAGGGAGCGTGGCTAAGAATCTGGAGAACAGCCAGCACATCCCCCAAGCACAGTCCGTGAAGATTCTGTGCGAGCAGGAAGGAGGGCGGAAGTGAGGAGCCGACAGACTGTCCTGGCCGGGGAGGGGAGCTACGGCGCATGTCAGGCTGTGTGTCAGGACGTGCTCGTTCCCGAGGGGGCTGCAGAGGAAGAGTAATGAACCACGCAAGCGCGGCCAGACAGGCAGGAGGCTTAGAACAGGTCGGCTCCAATGACAACCAGCTGTACACAATAAGGTAACGAAGGCTGCAGCTGTGGCACCTTACACTTTTTTTAATGACCTGCAATTAGGAAAGTGCCAAACTTAAGATTTCTAAGCATCCCACGTCGACTTTACATGGTGGCAAAACCCCTTTAAGCTATGTCCATGAGGCGTGAAAAAGAGGCTACAAAATATACGTGCATGTTACAGGGGCCGTACATATGCTGACTGCCAACGTTCTTCATGTGTATTTGAAATGTTTTGTGTTTTCGATTTGATTTTTATAGTGAACTTTTATATGTTAAATCATTTGCCAAATACAGTTATGAAAAGGTGCATGTATTTTGCAGTATGTGCATGTATACGGTGTATGTGTGTGTGTATCTCTGGGGTTGCAGCAAAATCCACCTTTTTATTGGCACTCTTGCTCCTCCGAGCACCGACTAACCCAGGGCAGTTTCCCTCACTATTGCCTTAATGTCGGCACGCCATGTGGGAGATCTTAGTCATCTCCAAATGCCTTGTCCTGGGTTGCAGCCACACCTCATCGGCTTACTGGCTGACTTTTTAAATAGGCCAGCTGAACTCTGGTCTGCAACATTTGGAGTAGTCACCCACCTTGCTCCAGAAAGAGCCGGCCCGGATCGGCTGTTGGTAAACGGCCATACTAACCATGTGCTGACTACCTACTGCAGCTGACACACAAACCAATGGCTCATACCTCACCACAGCCGGATACCTTGGTGGACAGCTCTTTGTGTATATGGGTCCTTTGAGCTCAAGGGCTTGTCCCCACTGCACGGGTTTTCCGCCCGCGGTCCGGCTGCAAAACATTCTACCTGCACATTCTTCCGGGGGTTTTCGGACGGAATATGTGCAAATGAATGTGAAGGGGGAGGGCTTCTCCCCACTCATCGCGGAGAAAAGCACCCCCCCCCCCCCTCACCCCGGCTGTGGGGACGGCTGCAAAATAGGACAAATACCGGCCGGCAAACTGACTGGTATTTGTCCTGTGTAGTGGGGATGCAGCCTAAGGAGATAATGATGGCTTCTGATGTCTACTAAGTATTCTGTATCATAAAATCTCCGAACCTTTCTTGGTCAGCGAGGTTTACATTGAAACCAGCGTACACGTGGTAAGGTGTGCTGAAGCCGCTTAGTACCCAAACACTGGTGGGTAAGCACAGGTAGGAAGCCGGCTGCTGCTCCCAGACCCCTCTGCAGGTTAGTATGTATATACCTGTATATTCTATGTATCGTCCGCCTTATTTTACCCCAAGTCTCAACATGAGCACTGTGTAATCCATGTGATACTGTTGGTCCGGGTCTTACGTTCACCTGAATAAGGCTACATCCACACGACATGTTAGATTATGAACCCTAAAACCGCATTGTCTGACGAGTGTTTTTGACGTGGTTTTCAGTTTGGACTTCAAATAGTTTTTTACGGTCAGAAAAAGAGTTCCGTTCATCTTTTTTTGGAAATGAATTTTACATAAAAATGCCTGCGACTGTTTTTTTTTTTTTTTTATACCTAAAATAGGGAAGAAGAATGAAAATGTTCCAAGTTTTTTTGCAAAAACAGTGGTTTTGAAATCCGACCTCAAGAAAATCCGAGTGGAGAAGACCACAACTTAGATTTTCCATTAAAATCTATGGGGATAGTTTCACAGTTTCTTGACTGATTTGAAGATCCGAATCTTCATCAAAAACAGACTGGAAATACTCGCTGTGTAAACGGACCCGAAGGCTAACCTCCCATCTGTAAAATTCTGATCAGTAACAAATCCTCTGCTGTGAACACTAGGCCATAGTGTGACCAGAGAACCCCTGCTGGTCTGTGGACTGCCGATTCTGAGAGGGGTATTTTTTAATGTGCTGAAAAATCTTAAGCTTGACCCCTGGTTCCAGGAATCGAGTCCAATGATGGAAGATTAGTGCTCGGGGGTAAGGTGCTGTCAGCAAGACCTATGATACGAGAGAGATCTGAGGACGGGCAGATATTTTGCAGCTGTGTTTGTTGTCTTAGTCTGTGGCTGTCCTTCGAGTACTGTGTCAGTCACTGCACTGGTTGCCCATCCAGTACAGGATACAGTATAAACTCAGCACTTCACCATAAAGCTCTCCACAGCGCTGCTCCTCCCTCATTCCTCCCTCAGTCTCTGTCTACCACCCTACCCGTGCTCTCCGCTCTGCTGCTGATATCAGACTACATTCATCAATCATCCGTAACCTCCCATGCCCCCTACAAAGATCTTCACACGTGCAGGCACCAATTCTCTGGAATATGCTACCGCGGGCGATCAGGCACGTTCACAACCCTCACAGTTTTAAGAGGGCTCTGGAAAATACATCTTCTCGGTCTGGCCACCAAGATCCCTAACTGCTATCACACACATCTGTCACTCCTGCACTTGGGCACTCACAGGCACTTATCTGTATATAGATGTCAGTTGGGTGGGGGGTTCATCCATTTTTCTTAAAACCCACCCCCTATTTATGAAAAGGGGTGGGCCCCTTGTAAACTTGGCACTTTTACCGTAAAGTTTACCCATAACCCCCAATAGATTTAAGCTTCTGAGCAGGGCCCCCACACCTTGTGTCTCATTTGTAAATATTTTTAATTGTAATGCTGTATGTTTTTCCCTGAATTTTAAAAAGGGTGCGGAATATTTGTCGTATTTAGAAATTTAAAAATTTTATTATTTTTTATTTACACTACAAAAATCCAGCTAATAAATTTTCGGGTTCAAAGAAAAAAAAAAATTTGACCCGCCCCGTTCAGAAACAGCCGGCGGGCTTTTACATTAAAAAAGTATTCTTAAAAAAATGCAAGTTTTTCTCTCAAAAAATTAAAAAAAAACAAAGATTAACTTTACGCTTTTCCGAAACGCTTAAAGATAAAGATGTTTTGTTTTTTTAAAAATTTTTTTGAAGTAAAATCTTGCATTTTAAAAAATAAATACTTTTTTAATGTAAAAGCCTCTGCTTGGGCTTGTTATCCCGCACGTGCGCCCCGGGCCATTTTTTCTTTTTTTATTGGCGTCTTTCTCCCACCGGACATACGAATCAGTGACTGCGGGGGCGGTTTCCGTAAACTATTTGGGCCACATTAAAATTGCCCCGCCCATTTTAGTATGTTACCTCCCCATATTTTAAGCCTCACCCCCTGGTCCAACCTTTTTTCATTTTTACCTAAATTTGTTATAAACTGTATAAACTATTGTTGGCCCAAAAAATTTTTTTTCCTCTTTTTGCATATATCTGTGGTTTGGCTTCTTCACACCTCCAAGGTGTGGATTCTTAAAATTTGTCGTGCTGCGTTACCCTGTTTCCCCGAAAATAAGATAGCATCTTATTTTAAATTTTTGTCCTAAAGATCCCTTGTCTTATTTTCAGGGGATTCTTACTTTTCCCAAATAAGTTTTTTGGGATCTATACTGGGTTTTGTGTTGTTGTTGTTTTGTTTTTGGTTGTGGTGTGTTTTTAAAATAAAAAATTTTTTTAAAATATTATAATATATATAATATATATTTTTTAAATTTTTTAATAAACTAAAAGTTTAGAGTCAAAACCATGGGATATATGATGAAAGGACAATTTTATGGCAGTGCATGACTTTCTCAAAGGATGGAAAATTGTGACATGCTGGGACCTGTGGGGACTAGAAGTTCCGCAGCCCCCCAAGCCCCTGGGAATGGTGTGTCAGTATCATTCCGTTCCACCCCCCCCCCCCCCCCCACCCCCTCATTTGTACACTTGTCCCTTTGCCCTGGGGTTTGGGTCACTGACTCCCCTCCACAGGCCTTAAAAAACTTTCACAAAAATTTGCCCGGGCATTCTGGGGTAGCGAATTGGGGGAACACCCCCCCCCCCTCTCTCCCCCCTTTTTTTCCCTTGCCCCCCTGGGGATAGGCTGGGAGCTGCAGCAATTTTTCCCGTATGTCTTTTTTTGGGGGGGGGGGGGGGGCCTTTATTTTAATTCAAAAAATTCATGTCTTATTTTGGGGGATCCGGGGTATGTGTAGTTTTTTTTTGGGGTTTTTTTGGGTTTTTGGTAGCATCAGGTGACAGACAAAATATATTATAGGGTACTAATAGTACTTTTAGAAAAGGGGCCACCAGCCTAATTCCATTACCTTCCATTTCCTGCCTGAGGCCAGTAATAAGTGCAGAGCATGAATGAGTGACAAGGGAAGCAGTCAAGACCCCGGCGGAGGCAGCGGCTCCTACTCTACGACGCCGCTTTTTACAAGTTTGTCCATAAACATTTTTCTTTTTCTTCCTTCCCTTTCCATTTGTATTAATGGCTTCTCTCTTTTCCCTGTTCTGATGATTCTAAGTTAACTTCAAAAGTTGCGGGTTATTGGACTTGCGGCGCATAAAAAGCCTTTTTTTATAAAAATTTTGATGGGCGCACTTCCCCCGGTATAAATTCAATGTTCTTCTGTTCTGCAGGCAGTGGAGCCTTGTATTTATGAATGCGTTGTTCTGGGGGTATCTAGTGAGCTATTCCTCCAGCCACATTACATAGATTTATACCATATCCATAGTCTACTAAATCCGAGGGTTATTACCTGTACTGTTATCTCGATGGTACAACAGGATTTTATTAACACATTTTTGGGAAAAAAAAAGTAATTTTTTTGCTTTTTAACCTAGTTGATAATGCTACAACTGTTGAGGTGGGTTCACATGGCTGTTTTTCAGCACTGAAACAGCGTGGAATTTATGTCTAAAAACGGCGCAATACAGCATATTTTTGGACACAGATTTGCAATTTTAAATGTTGAGTTGAAGCAGAATTTTGAGGCGGATTTCGCCCCTTTTTAATTTGAGGTTCGCTGAATCTCCCTCCAGAATTAAAATAAAATTTTCCTGGACAAGATAATTTAAAAAAGGGTTTTGTCTCACTTAAAGGGTTTGTTTTTATGTTAAAGATTTTGCAAAAAAAAGAACTTTGAATAATTCCAGAACTGGTCCACCATTCCTAGTTTCCCCTTTAATGGACTGCATCAGCCCCCTCGGGTTTGCTTAGCTAGCCCTGGTTTACGCAGCCTATGAAACCCATAAAACCCCCCCAAATTCAAAGTGAACCCAAAAAAAAACAGGATGGGGGAAATGAATAAATGTATGAAAAAAAAACCCTTTTAAACTTTGTGGGGAAGGTAAATAATTTTTTTTAATTTGTTTTGTTCAGGAAAAAAAGAAATTTTATTATCTTAGAGCACACAAGTTTTTTGGGTTCCCCAAACGCCTTCCCCCTGCTCTCCTTTGCGCCAAGTTTCCTTTTCCATTCGATCTAGAGTCACTCCCTGCAATCTTCCAGAAAGGGAGTTTGTTTCTTGGTTATTACTTTGCAGTTTTAAAGACCTAGTCTGCACTGCAATGAAAACGATCATATTTTCGGGGGTTTAAAAAATTTAAAACCCAAAATGGATGTTCGGGACACCAAGACTTTAATAGAAAAAACGACCTGTAGTCTACACGGCTAGTTTTTTCTCTGATAGTCTTTCCGCGCCGGCATATTTTACAACATGTTATATAATATGCCGGCGCTTTTATTTTTTTTTTTGTCGTCTTCCTATACAAATAAGTTTTATGGGCGACGGCAAAAAAGTGAAAACTGCTTTTTTGCGCAAAACGTGACAAAAACCGCGGTCATGCATCAGAAAAAAAAATGGTTGACTTTCGGACGTTTTTTGTCCGATGCAGTATAGACAGTAGTGTACAGCAGTGCTTGATTGCAAAACGCTGTTTAAAAAAACACCAGAGCCCGCCCAGAAAAAGGGGATTCTAAAGCTGGCTTGGGTTGGAAACACATGTAAAAAACCTCTTTAATCTAACTTTTTACAAGGTTTTTTTTTCCCAGCATGGAAAAAACTGCTCTGTGCACACGGCTAAGCTGTTTTTCCAGTGAAACAAAGGAGGGGATTGCTTTTTTTTACACGTTTTTGAAAAACTTTAGAAATGGGTTTTAAAAAATACCCCGACACTTTCTTCTAAAGGAAGTGGGAGAAGGTTATAAATGGCAGATAAGAGTACAGAGAGGAGAGCATCCAAGGAGGGTAGCTGTCACAGGCTGCTGAAAGGTACGCCCAAGACAGTTTCTAGGGAGAGAGCAATTTTTCTGTGTCAAGTGTAAGAGAAAGCAGAAACTTTTTCCTTTACGTCGGAGCCATATCAAGCATGTATCCTTGTTTGGAGCCTCCCACATGAGAAGTCTGAAACTAGGAGCAGTAAGGGATAATTATTGCAGATTAAATTTAGTGTAACCTTGTATGTTAAAAAAATAAATAAATTCTAGTCAATGGTGTCCATAGTCTTTTAGGGTAAAGGGAAACTTTTTCCCCTTAAAATAATAACCTTTTTTTAGTTATACTTTAAAAAAACCCAAAGATATAAAATACCCCCAAGGGGTTCTCAAAAACGCCCAATATAGAATTACTGTATACTTAAGACAAACCTAGAGTATTTAAACAGTAGTAAAAAAAAATACCAAGGTTATTACCCAAAAAATCGGCGGGGAGCATGTTTAAAGATACAACATAATTAGATAAGTGAAACAAATATTTTTAAGAGAGAGATCAGGGTTTGTAGGTCTTATATGATGTGTCACAAATCAAGAAAAATCAATTCCGAGATGGAAAAAATTCTAAAAAGGGTATGGGGCCGGTAGATAATAATACAATTAAGTCCAACCCTTTCGAGAGCCCCGTCCCAAAAAGGAACCCACCTATCGACGGCTCACCTTAAAAAATACATATTGTTCACGTCCCCTACAGAAAAACTTAAACAAAGTTAAAATTATAGGTCCATATTAAAAAAGAAAAAAAAGGGGGAGTAATCCCAGTGTAGTAATCCCAACGCGTTTCCCCGTGTTGGTTCATCGGGGGGATAGAAAAAGGGCAACTTAATAGTCCTTTGGGGGCATGTGGGACTATTAAGTTGTCTTTTTTAATTCTCCTGATGAAAGAACAGGGGAAAAGCTTGGGGATTATAACAATTTATTTGGTCTGTATACAATGGGATTTTTAAGTTTATACAATGTTTAAGTTTTCTGTATGGGACCGTGAAATTTGTATTTGGGGTGACCCCGCGATGGGTTTTGGGGTCGTCTTTTCGGGCGGGGCTCTTTTGATAGGGTTTGGACTTGATTGATTTTTTAAATTTCATCCGGTCATATTCTCTTAGAATTTTTTACTATCTCGGAATTGTTTTTTTGATTTGTGAGACATCATATAAGACCTACAGAACCGGAGTCTCTCTTTTAAAAATTAGTTGTTCACTTTCTAATTATTTTGTATCTTTAATACATGCCCCCTTCCCCGTTTTTGGCTATATTTCCCTTTGGTATTATTTTAACTAACTGTTAATACTCAGGTTTAGTCTTAAGTATACGTAATTTTAGTTGGTGTTTTTGGGAGACCATTGAGGTATTTTTATCTTGGGGTTTTTTAAAAACGTTTTTAAAAAAGGTCATTATTTTTAGGGAATATTTTTGGTTCTTTCTGTGATACGGTTTATGTTTAGATATTACCCTCCTATCTATTTTCTGTGCACAGCTTAAACTGGAAACTTGCTCCATGTCCATGATGACAGAAATGTCTACTCTGCCCGATGACAACAGAAAATGTACAGTATTTAATACTTGTGAGAAATCCTATTCTCTTACACACAGTTCTAATGCAAATTCACTCTCCTCCAGAACGAAGAGCATAATCTCATACCAGTCAAACCAGTGTCCCCTCCAGAACGAAGAGTCACCGGTTCTTGGGAAGAGTTAATTTGCAAATCTATATTTTTTTTTCTTTATGGAAACGGGAAAGTTCCCAGTTCCCTTTTGCCCTGCCGAGCCCTGCAGATTTTAAATCTCCTTCAGGGGAAAAACTGAGCCTTGGCTGCTATGGGAGGTTTTCCCCTTCGCTTCTTGCTAGTTTTTTTGGGTTTCCCCCTATAAATAAGTCTTCACCACAGGTTTCTTTACTAAGAATCAGCCCTACCCCCACCTAAACCCCCAAAACAAAAGAGGCCATCGAAGACCCGTTGGCCCCACATTTTGGTACAATTTGCTCCAAAAATAATGGTGTACATGCTTTTCATCACATGTATTATGTTCAGACAAGATCTAGATAAAAGGGTGTGGCCCAGATAAAATGGGGGCGTGGTTTTAACATGCAACGCTGCACCCAAAAATTTGCCAAAATCTTGACCCAGTTTGTGGCATAAAGTAAACCAACTTCTGAAAGGTGTAAAGTTAGACTAGATCCTTCTAATGTGCTCCAGATTTATCAACACTAGGATAAATGAGGCCCTTTTCAAAAACTGTTAGTAAAAAGTCCCCAAAATTACAAGTTTGATTAGATCTGCCCCCTGTTACAAAGGGCTTATGGGGCATGCTGGCACTTGTAGTTCATGTTTCCCGCGATGGGACTGTGGAATGACAAGTTCCGCATGCCACAGCAGCACATGAGGTTAAAATGGGTGAAATTTCTTAACAAGGGATAAAAGCAAAACAAATGTAAAAACCCTTCCCCGCCTAACCAAAAAAAAAAAAAACAAAATTTGTGCTGCAGTTATTTTAAATTAAATGTTCCGATTTTCATACAAAAATTTAACTTTAAGGGAAAAAGTACAGCCCCTTTTCCCTTTTAACCCCGGGGGCTGCCCGTATCTCGTTGCATTTCTAAAGGGTATGTTTTACAAACGGATTTGGACACTGATTCTGGGACAGATTCCGCTGTCTATCTGCCACAGAATTGACATCCAATCTGACACTATTCCGATTTACACCTTGTGAAAAATTGGTGTTGTGGTTCACATTCAAATTGGAGAGAAAAATCACAAAAAAATTCACCTTTAATAAATACATAAAAAAAATTCTTTAACGAAAACAATCCATCTACAGACCAAAAATATTGTCTTGCTAACTACATCAACCACATCAGGATAAAGGCCAAGTCTATACAGCAATTTGAAAATGCAGCCCAAAATCCCACAGCATTTTCAAATTGCTGGATTGTGCTGCACTGAAATTTTTTATGGAACAAATGGCGGTCGGATTTTGGATTGCCAGCGGCGCAGTACATTGGGCAGCAGGAATCCGACATCGTTCCGGCGGAATATAGAACATGTTCTATATTTCACCCGACGGTTTTTGGTTTGGGAAAACCTCAGTAAAGAATTGGTTCTGTGTAGATTACAGCACAGATTTTGTATTGAGGGCCACACATCGCTGGGTACGGTCGGATTTTCAGTAGATTCAAAATACTGAATCGGCTGAAAATCCGACTGAAATCCTGTGCCGTGTAGACATAGCCAAAGGGAAGCAAAGTAACTAATCCGTCTCTATCACGACTGTTACACCCTAGATCCTACGGCTGCGTCTCCACTGCAAACGAAAATGCCAGTTTTTTTTTCCAACGTTTTTCGTTGTGTAACAAATGCAGAAAAACGGCTGAAAATAGGTCCCATAGACTTGTGTAGTAAAAACGTCCAGAATGTTTTTTTTTTTCTGCTCGTATGTTTTGTTGGCCGTTTTTTGAAACATACTGCAAAAAATGACTGAGCAGGGCAGAAAATTTACTATTGGAGTCTATGTAAAGCGGTGGACGTGTTTTTTTGCAGAAATCCATAGAAATATAATGCTTAGAATTTCTGCAAAAAAAGTGTAAAAAACTTGCCAAAAGACACCTTTTTTCTGCAGGCAGTGGACAAATAGCTTAGATTTATGAAAGTTTTTAGGAATTGGTTTTTAGGGCGTTTTTTGTCCACTGCCGTGTAGATATAGCCTGACATCCGGGGCTATTTCCCCGGAAAAGGGCGACCCCCGACCGGAACCTTATCCTATTAAATTATCCCTATACTATGGAAAGTGTCCCAAAAGGTTTCCATCTACCTAACAATTATTAGATTTCATCAGGGGACATTAGGAATGGGAACAATCTAGTGCACCACATGGGTTAAAGGATTATCAATAAGGGGAATAGAGTTGCCAACCCTCAGTACTTGCAGAGTGGCATCAAAGCTCCTCAGAAGCAGGGCTGTGGAGTCGGCAAGCCAAAGCCCCGACGCCTCAATTTCCCAAACCTCCCTCATACATGGCGCATGTTTAAGTGATAACTTTACTGTAGTAAAATGCTAACATCAGGCTGTTTTATCACCTTATGATACAATCAAGCTATTTAGGTGGAACAGACACTGACAAGCAAAAGGGTAACAATGTTTTGATCTTTTGAATGTGTAGAAGAGACCTGGGATCAGATTTTGGTCAAGATATGATTGAATCTGATTCAGAGTCCAGAAGGATTCAGGCAGTACTGAAAACCAAAGGCAGATTTCCCAAATACTAACAAAATAATAAAAATTAACATTTTGATTTTTAGGAGCAAAACAGTAACCATGCATTTACATGACAAGATTCTGCAGAACTAAGCAGATGCTAAATACTTGCAAGTCAAATTTATGTATAAGATCGGGAAGATGACTAAATTGCTCTTTTCACTGCATCAAACCAAATGGACCAACTGTTTATATATTTTGGGAGTTGGTCCATTTTATGACGACTCCGACTCCTGCAAAATAGGCACCGACTCCACGACTCCGGTACTGCCGGATACATAGTTGGTCGACAAGGGCGAGGTTGAGCATATGTCACGCCTCTTTTGTCCACCTTATTATGCAATGATCTTCAGAGGAGCTTTGCGTTGCCTCGCTGCAAGTACCCTGTTGTCCCTGCACTGAGTGATTTGCCTCGGCGCCGACAGAGTTGACATGTTACTACTTTCTGCGCTGCCCATTATTGAGTATAGAAGGCAGAAAATCTGTGTCGTGTCCTCGCCTGAAGTCCGTGCCTACATCTTCAGCGCCGAATTTCATCATGTAAACGTTCCCTTAGATAGTATTGATAAGTCTGCCCCACAGTTCTTAACATGGCTGCATTGGCTGGGTTGTATGTCCCCCTGCCTGTAGATTTTATTCTCTCCCACATCTTTTCCGATAACCTGAGACCTGTTAGGGCGCGTTCTCACGGCACAGGACAAACACCGGCCGGTTTGCCAGCCGGTATTTGTCCTGTTTTGCGGCCGTCCCCACGGCGGTGGGGTGGGGCGGTGCGGCTTTTCTCCGTGATGAGCGTAGAAAAGCCCTCCCCCTTCACACCGGCTTGCACAGATTCCATCCGAAAACCGGACGGAAGAATGTGCATGTTCACTCTTTTTTGAGCGGCCCGCGGGCGGAAAAACCTCCGGACGGAAAACCCCTGCAGTGGGGATTGCTGCACGGGTTTTCCATAGAGCACCATTGTGCTCATTTTCGGCTGGTTTTTCAGGCGGTCTGAAAAACCGCAAACCGGCCGAAAACCCGTGCCGTGGGGACATGCCCTTAGGTTTTTCGCTTTGTAATGTGAAGTCATTAAGTCTGCGTCTTGTCCTCTGACAATCATGGAGCAGTCGGGGGGATCTCGAGCTCGGTGGCTGAAATTAGAGCCCACAGCTCAGCAGCCACTTGTGCTTATGAAATCTTTCACTAACGGCGTTTAACGTGTTCTTATGAAGTGGACTGATGAAGCAGCAGCCGATGGATTTCCTTTGAGCAGCATTTTAGGTTTGTTTTTGGTGTCCAATCTATATTAGCATTTTGCTCTGTATAATTAGAACCTGCCAAGCGTCTGCAGCCGAGGTGTCCTTTATGTGGTGGACCCTTGAGGGATCTGTAAATGTCATGCTTAGAAAGCCAAAGTCTTCAGAAATGATCCCAAATCAATATCTTTCAAGCTGAAATGGGGGGAAGGGAAGAGACTGTTAAAATGCCGGTAACTACATGCAGGCCCACAGCGTGCGGGCACCATCACCTCTGTCTAACCTGGTCTCCAGGGCTCTAGTAATGGCCGTGTCCTTCAAGCTGCTATGAAGCCGTTTCCATCTCCACAATCTTGGGGTTTCTGCTATGTGACAATGGCGCAGGAAGCCGAGTGGGCTTTGTACATAATTGGTATGCTCACACTGACCTCTTAAAGGAACACTATACCTAATGTGCGGAGCACAGAAAAGTGCTGCTTCCAGAAGGAGCTGCTAATAGAAATGTTTCTGGACGTTACGTGACTCGGTGTAATGATCATCGGCGCAGACACTTTCCATGTAGAATGCCATAGTCAGCCGCGCTCCTATTAGAAGAGCTGAACGCTAAGCTGCCGCTAGTAGCCTAGCAAGTAATGAGAAGGGATTATTAAGTGGTGATTTAGCAAAAGTTGTGTTAAAAACTAATTATATGGTAAAACTAGACACAAAGTATGAGACGTTTTATGTAGCAATTGACCTTAGGGGTGTGCATTATATGTCAACTCCAGAGGAGGCACAATTTTGGCCCTGGTGGCTGAAAGGGGTAATCTCACTACAAAGATTAGCTTTCAACATGTAGAAAACACTAAATGAAGACGTTTTCCAAATATATTGCTTTGTTCATTTTTTTTTTTTTTGTTAAGGAGCTATAAGTGATTTTATCACCACCTGAGCCCTCTCTGGTTTCCCAAGTGACCCGACCTGTGTACTTCTACTCCCCTGCTGTTTGTTCTATCTGATAGCAGGGAGTGATGTCATGACACAGGTCAGGTCACAGTGTGTGAGAGCTTGTGTGTTATCTGATCTTTCAGACAAAAGACACTAATTACTACTGTTTACTTTAGCTCAGCAGCTTCTCCTGTCCTGGTAGAAGGTAATTTAGATCATCTAGACTAATAAAATAATAAACCGAGAAGTCTGAATACATAGAGCTCTTATGCTAATTACTGACAACTTGACCAGGAAGTGACAGCGCAAAGCAGCATTATTTCATTCATGCATCCTATGAAATTGAGATGAAACAACCCCTTTGAGCACTGAAGGTTGCACCCCTGCACCTATACCTTGTGCCTAAAACTCAGAAAAAGCAACTGCATTCTCTACGGCAGTGTTCCGTCCACATGACAAATGTCAAAATAATCATCGGAGTCTGAATCCTAAAACCGCGTTGTCCGTCAAGTATTTTGATGTGGTTTTCAATGTGGATTTTTTTTTTTTTTTTTTTTTTTTTACAACCCAAAAAAGGGCCGTTCACCTCTAGGGGGGTGGGTGACAGGGCCCCGGGACATAGAAATGTCTATGCGTTTTGTTTTTTTAAAAAAAATTATTTGGGAAAAAATTTTGCGTTTTGGGGGTTTTTTTTTGAAAAAAGTGAGGGTTTTGAAATTAAACCAAAGGGAAAATCGAGTTTTTGGGGATTAAAATTTGGATTTGAGGAGGGGGGGAAAATTTTTTTTCCAACCCTTTTTTAAAGGGGTTTTGAAAATTGAATCTGCGTAAAAAACCCGGGGGGAAAAATGCTTGCCCGTAAAAACGGACTTAAGGTTTATTTTTTTCACACGGCTTAAAATGGGCCTTTTTCACCCCCGTAATTACGTGCCAAAAGTGCCCCAAATTAGGCTGGAATCCGTCCCATCATTACGGTAATCCACGGGTTCTATAGAGAATATGAATTACGCCTCCCCGCCGGGGGGGGAGAAAATGTGACATGTAAATTACCAGGGGCGTATACGGCCCGTAGAAATTTGAGGTTTGGACCGGCGAGTGGGGCCCCCCGTCCAAAAACGGCGTTTTGCGGGGTTAATAAGCCGTGTGAAAAACCCAAGTGCTCTTTTCACACAGAGTTTTCTTTTAAAAGGTTTGGTTAAAAAAAAAGGGGCTTTTTTAAATTCCCCGTCTTTTTGGGATTTTTAAACCGGGGAAAGGGAAATCTAAACAATTAGCATTGAGTTTTATCCTGGGTTATGGGGAACAGGGCCCCGCGTGCACATGGAAAATCGCCGCGGGGTTTGTTCCCCCCCTGCCTTTCGGCTCTTTTTTGGGAAGAATTGCAGGTAATTTCTTTCAAAGAGGACCCGAAAGGAGGAGGGGAAAAAACGCAGCGGCAATCTCTCATGTGCACGCCGGGGCTGTTCCTCATAGACCACAGTGATAATCCCACGGGCAAATTTGGTTTAGCCCGTCCCGTCGGTCCCAGAACGCTCTAAAAAGCGCTTGTAACACGGGTGAAAATGCAGTGTGAAAAAACCCCTACGCCTATTTCCCCGATTTAATAATTTTATAGAAAAATAACTGTTTTCACAGGTGTTTTTTCCTGCATATTTGCACGTTTTCTTCATTTAATGTATCTTTTAGTACATTTGGGGGATAGTTTTTTTTTCGAAATTTGGTAATGGCCCCAGCCCCCGTTTTTGTGTGCGCACAAAACTCAAAGGGGAAAAAACCGCAGCTTGTGCTTAGGGAAACTTTTCCCCAATTTTTTCATTCAATGGGACCCTGATGTCAAGCTTTTTGTCCTCATGTTGATGTATGATTGTGAAAAAAACGTGAATGTTGGGCGTGCCCCAAAGAAAGCAAAAAAATTTTTTGTGAACCTAAAACCTTAAAATTTTTTCTTAAACCCAATTTAAAAGGGAAACCCTGTCCCCAAGAAGGGGGGCCCCCCTGGGGAAAGCAAAAGGGTATGTCAGCCCTTTCCCTTTTCCCCAGCGCTGGCCCCTTTTTCTGAAAGGGATCGGGCATTTTTTAAAGAGCTTTTCCCCCTCAAAATCTTATTCATGAGAGGGGGTTAGCCCCGCCCATCAGGGCACTCCCCCCATGAAAAATTGTTTTCACTTGTTTCTCCAAATTCAAAGTAATGGGTTTTGCCCGGGTTTGAGGTGGGGGGGCTAGCCCCGGTGGGGGGGGGTTTTGAAAAAAAAAAAAGGACCCCTTCGAATAAACTCTTCGGGCCCTAAAAACTGCTTTTTTTGAGAAATTAAAAAACACAAAAACAACAGCATTTTTCGAAAAAGGGGAAACAGCGCTGGAAACACCCAGGTCTGAAAATTGGCTTTTTCGGGCCTCACCCGGGGGGGGCAAAAAACTGTGTGACAGGTTCTCTTTAAGGCTCTCACTTCCTGTGGGTGGTTCTACAGCAGTGATTGACATTTTAGCTATTCCTAGCTGAGCCTGTTAGAGGGACATTAGTAGTGGAAGGGTTTTAACAGCAAGGCACAAGGCTACAAAACTCTAAAGGGTTCAAGTTTTCCAGTAACAAAGATAAACCTTGGCTGGGCCTTCTCGGCTGAATATACCATAATGTTATTTTATCTCCTGTTAGGCCAGTGTTTTTTGGACACTGTATAATTGAGTGCTGTATAGTAAACCATTATAAGGGGACTTCGATAGAAAGTTCCATAGAGGGCATAGTTGGACCTTGGGTAGTCCCTGCTCTCGCACCTCTCCATGGTGAGGCACCTCTGGTTTTCTGATTTTGCTTTTTAAGGTTGGCAGATGGTATCACCTAAAATAATGCCCATGAAGCCTCTGTTGCTGTAAAATAAAGCTCCGGTTAAACCTTAATGCGCTGCCTTTGGCTTGCGGAGCAGAGGGGATCTTACAGATTGCTCTCCAGCTGTGTATTAGGATCACATTAGACGCAGCATGCCGCCGCTCCGCAGAACTTTTGGGTGCACAATGAGCTTCAGCTAACTTCTAAATGTGTGCACAATTTGGGGATTTGTTTGGTTTTTGGGCCTTTTACATCATTGTAAATAATGGATGAGAGATGGTAATTTTTTTTGGAATAAATTTCCCCAGTGAATAAGCCTCATGCCAGCATTAAACTGGAGTGACTGGAGGGGTTGTATCACTTGATTTTTTTTTGTATTCTACGGGTATCCAAAAGGGGAATCAACATCTCTACAATCAGGGTTTACTGCCCAATAAACTTTAAACCCTTTGGGAAAAAGTTTTCATATGGGGAAAAAAAATAAAAAAAAATGTATATGTATATATAAAAAAACAATTAGCTATGTAATATAATAAAATGTAATCTGATATATAAAACGGCATAATATAGCTTTAAAATAACCCAAAAAACAAAAAATTTTATGTAAAATTTTAAAAATAAAATACAAATAATTTATTATGTTTTGTATCTTTTTATATCTATCCTCGTTTAAAAAAAACAAAAAAAACCACAAACCTCTCACTTCTGTTTTGAAAAAACCCTTTTCACGGTTTCCCTGAATAGCAGGGGGGGGGGGGGGGGGGGGGGGGTTTTAAAAACCGGAGGGGGAATAGGGGAAAATTTTTATCAATGAAAGGATGAATCCAATAATAATGACTATTTATAACCAGTCATTTACTGCTTTTCTGACTTTTTTTTTTGGGGGGGGGGGGGTGGAGGGGAAAATTTTCTCCTTTAGAAGAGGGTTTTTTTTAAAATTTGTTTTAGGGTATTTCACGCGGTTTTTTTTGCCCCACAATTACGCCGTTGGGGGGGGGGGGGGGAAGCCGGGACCCCACGGCCCCTAGGGCTTTCATTTCCCGCGGGGGCGTATACGCCGCTAGTAAATGAAAACACTCATCTTTCCCCCCCCGTTGTATTTTCCCCCAAAACAGGGGGGGGAGACTAATCCATAGTTCTATGGGGAAAATTGGATTACCGTAATGACGGGACTATTTTTAAACCCAATTCCCCGCACTCCCGGGGTAAATTTCGGGCTGAAAAAAGTTTTTTTTTTCCCCTTTTAAGCCTGTGAACATACCCCTTTCCCCTTTCCTTTTTTGTGCAATCTTTCCCACTATAATTTCCACTTTTTTTGCCCCCTAGAGCTGCCCCTTTTAAAAGGGGGTTTTTCCCTGAGGGAGTTCCTTACCTCCTTTAAATGCTCAGGAAAGAAAAAAAAAGCAGGCGGATTATTAACGGCTGCATGGGTGGGGGAGGGAAGGGGGGTGAGCAAAAGGGAGGGAAAAAGGGACGTCTGCAATGTTTTCTCAAATAATTACATTAAAAACCAAAAGGGATTATCAAAACAAAGACACAGACTCGTACATGCACTTTCCCCCAAACCCCCTTTTTAAACTTTTCATGTTCCCTGTCATCGGGGTAAGAATTTTTCAAAAAATGCAAGCGTGCCCCGTCCTTTTTGTCATGTCCTGGTCTTTTTTAAAAATAAACTTTCGGAAAAAACAATGCTGTAAACTCTCACAGGCCCTTTTACTTTTGGGTTTTTTTTTTTTAAACAAATTAATTTTTTTTTTTTAAAAATTTTTTTTTTTTTGTTAAATTTTTTTTCCCTTTTTTTTTTTTTTTTTTTTTTTTTGGGGAATCCCACGTCAAAATTTTCTTTTTGGCAAAACCCCAACCGGGGCAGAGAAAATTTGAATTTAAAGTGCTTCTTGTAGGTGAACATCAGTTTCTGTGCCGCACGGTTATTCAGAAAGTCCCATTTTTTTCTTCTTGCTCAGGTTTCCCTGGAATTTGTCCAAAGGGAAGAGGAAAAGTCCCCCTTATTGTTTGAAATAATTCTTGATTTAGAAGGTCCTTTTAAAGGGGTTTTCTCATCTCAAAGGGTTTTATTTTTATGCATGAATGAAATAATCTGCTTTGCTCTATCACTTTTGGTCAAACGTCTGTAATTGCTTTTGAGCTCAGTTTATTCAGGCCTCTGCTAATTAGATAAAACCCCATGCTGTCAGGACCGGGGGAAACTTCTTTATTTTTTAAATAAACAGCAGTAAAATTTCTGTCCCATTGGGCTAAAAAAATCAATTTAAAAAACAAGCTCTCACTGTTTGGAGTTCGTTCTTTCAGGACCCGTGTGATTTACATCACTCCTTCTATCTATAGGGCCCAAAAAGCAGAGGGGGGAAGGGACAAGTCGGTCCAAAAATTGGGGGAAAACCCAGAGAAGCACAGAAAAAGGGGGGATAAAAAAACTTTTAGCTCCTTAAAAAAAAAAATGAACAAAGCAATATTTTTTGGAAAAATCTTCTTTTTAAATTTTTCCCACAGTTTTAAAGCTATTTTTTGTAGCGGTACAACACCCTTTAAAACCCCTATTAAAAGAAGGGGTTAAAAAAAAACCCTTTTCTCACCAATATTCTTTAAACAAAACACCCCAAATCATGGGGTTAATTCAATTGTGGTCCCCACCAAGGGAAGGGGTTCCCCCTGGGGGCCCTCCTAAAAGGGGAAGGGAGGTTTGTTCATTTGGGGCTTTCTTCATTAAGTTTTCTGTGGGGGGTGCTTAAAAAAACTTATGCACCACAATGGGGTTTGGTGGTAAGTTTTTGGGATTATGGGGAAACCTCTTTAAATTTTTTTCTTACTCCCAGTTTGGACGAAAGCCAAAATGAATAAGTAGGACTAAGACCAGGGGGGATTTAGGTTTAAAAAATTGTTTTCCCTGCAGAGGGGGTGGAAAGGGGGGCTCCCCGCTGGGAAAAGGGGGGTTTTGGATTTGGGGGGGGCTCCTCTGCCAAAGGGGGGGTGGGAGGGGAGGCCCCTGCGGGAGGGGGGGGGTGTGTGGAAAGGGGGGGCTCCTGCTGCAGAGGGGGGTGTTGGGAGGGGGAGCTTTCCTTTTCTGTCAAAGGGGGGGTTTTGGGGTGGGGAGGGGAGGCTCCCCGCCGCAAAAGGTGGGTTGGGGGGGGGGAGGCCCCCCTGCTCAGAGGGGGTTTGGGGGGGAGGGGAAGGGGGGTCCGCTGGATAGGGGGGGGTGGGGGGAGGCCTCCGCTTTGGGGGGGGGGGTGGGAGGGGGAAGGGCCCCCTGCTGGAAGGGGGGTGGTGGGGGGGGAGGCTCCCCTGGAGAGGGGGGGGGGGAAGGGGGGGCCCCCTTTCTGGGGGAGGGGGTTGGGGGAGGGGGGCCCTTTCTGGAGGGGGGGGGGTGTGGGGGGGAGGCCCGCGGAGGGGGGGGGTTTTGGGAGGGGAGGCCCCCCCTGGGAGGGGGGGTGTGGAGGGGAGGGGTCCCCGCTGGGGGAGGGGGGTGGTGGGGGGGGGGGGCTCCTGGGTGGGGGGAGGGGGGTTTAGGGGGGAGGCCCCTGCTGGGATGGGTTTGGGGAGGGGAAGGGCCCCCCTGCTGGAAAAGGGGGGGGGTGGGAGGGGGAGGCTCCTGCTTTTGGGGGAGGGGGTGGGGGAGGGGGGGGCTCCTGTGGGGGGAAAGGGGGGGGAGGAGGGGGAGGGGTCCTGGGGGAGAGGGGGGTGGGAGGGGAGGCTCCCCGTGTGGAGGGGGGGTGGGGGGGGGAGGGGAGTTCCCCCTGCTGGGAGGGGGGGTGGGGGGGGAAAGGGTCCCCTTGGAGATGGGGGGTGGGAAGGGGGGGGCTCCCTCTGGAGAGGGGGGGGGGGAGGGGGGGCTTTCCCCTGGAAAAGGGGGGGGGTTTTGGGGGGGAGGCCCCCTGGAAAAAGGGGGTGGGGAGGGGCCTGCCCCGGGAGGTGGGGGGTGGGGAAGGGGGGGGCGGGCCCGCGCCGTGGGGGGGGGGGGGGGAGGCGCCCGCTGCAGTTGGGGGGGGGGGAGGGGGGGCTCCTCCGCAGTGGGGGGGGGTGGGGAGGGGGGGGCTTCCCCCGCGCAGTTTGGGGGGTGGGGGAGGGGAGGGTCCTGCTGCAGTTGGGGGTGGGGGGCGAGGGAGGCTCCCCTGCTGCATAGTGAGGGGGTGGGAGGCTTTGATTTCCTGAGCTGCAGTGGGGTGTTGGGAGGCTCCTTCTAGTCAAGTGGGGTGGGGGAGGGTAGGCTTCCCTGCAGGAGGGAGGGGGGTGTGAGTTGGGGAGGGCATGCCTGACATGAGAGGGGGTGTGGAGGAGGGGAGAGCTACCTGCTGGGGAGAGATGGGGTGTGAGGGAGCACCTGCTGGAGGGGGTGGGTGTGGAGGGGAGCGTCCTGCCTGAGAGAGGGGGGGTGTGGAGGGGAGGCACTCTCTATGCGTGGAGGGGTGGGGTGTTGTATGGACGGTTGGTGAGGGGAGGCTTCGGCACCGCTGCAGGTGGACAGAGGGGGTGGTGGAGGGGAGCACGCAGCTGGCAGGGGGGTGTGGAGGGGAGGCGTCCTGTGCTGGAGAGGTGGGGGTGTAGGAGGGATAGGCTCCTGTCATGGATAGGGGGGAGTGGAGGGGAGGCACCCTGGAGGAGGGGGGTGTGGGAAGTGGAGAGGCTCCTGCTGGAGAAGGGGGTGAGGGGAGGCCTCCGTTCCATCTAGGAAGGGGTGGGTGGGGAGGCATCCTTCTGTAGAGGGGGGTGGGGAGGGGAGGCTCCTGCTGCAGTGGGGGAGAGAGGAGGTGAGGCGCCTGCGGCGTGGTGGGGAGGTGAGGGGAGGCACCTGCTGCAGTGGAGGGGTGGGAGGAGGGAGACTCCTGCATCAGTTGGGGGTGTGGGAGGGGAGGCTTCCAGCTAGCAGTGGGGGGGTGGGGATGGGACGACCTGCAGCAGTGGGGGTATGGGGGGGGTAGGGCTCCTGCTGCAGTGGGGGGTGGGAGGCTCCTGCTGCAGTGGGGGGTGGGAGGCTCCTGCTTGAGCGTTGTGGGTGGGAGTGCTCCTGCCAGCACGTGGGGGGGGGGTGGGGAGGGGAGGCTCCTGCTGCGCAGTGGGGGGGTAGGGTGAGGAGGGGAGCTTCCTGCGCAGCAAGGTTGTATTCTACAGCAGAATTTGGGGAGGAACATGGCTGACCTCCTCAGGCACACCAGGAAGATTACTCAAATTTGTTACCCCAACCAACTTAATTTTTTCTAAAACCGTGTTCTTAAAATGTAGGAAGTTAATTAGACCTAGGTTAGGAGGTAACAGTCTGAACGGGTCGTCCATCCCTGAAGTTTAATTCCTTATTTTTATGTTTCAACTGAAGTGGATAAAGCTGGCTGCTTGGGACATCATCGCATAAAACTAAAGGCAAAGTAACATGCTATACTTATATGGAATGCTAAATACTTTCTTATTCACAGTCAGGTAGCTGGCGGCTGTGTGCTGGGGCGGCAGCAGAGGTTTGTGTCCCGTACGGTCGTCTTCCCTGCCGGCCGCGTCCTCCACAGTCACTTCCACTGGCAGGTGCTGCTCCCCATACAGAACTGATGTCACCTCCTTTACAAACAAATGCCCGTTTCTTCCACATACAGTGTTGTCTCCGCTGTTTGTCCTTTGCAATCAGGACATTCTTCCCGGTTTACATAGCAAACATTTTCCTTGGAATTGAGTATGATTGTGATGGAGCATTTCCTTACAATGAAGTGATCAAGGTCCCTTAAATGCAGTTTATGCAAAGTGACCAGTACTGGAAAAAATAGACTAGTCTATCTTCCCCCGTCTTAATAACCCCTGATGTTCTTGACCAGCAGAACTCGCCTTTAAAGGGAGTTGTTCTCACTACGATTGAAATCATCTTTACCTAAAGCCTGTTTTCTGGTTTCATTTTTGAGAATATCAGGGGCGTGTTTTTGGCTTCCACTAGGCATGCAGTAGCCAAGCCAGGTCGTAGCTAATAGCCACCAGTGCTAGCAGCCTATCATGATAAATCAAATTCGGTCTAAGCTATAGCTAACCATAGCTGGCAGCCATTATCCCTAGAGATTGAAAACAGGTGGGTCTGTAGCAATACAACCTGAGATCTGCTAGAAACCCATACAAGAGGGATTAATCTCAAAATAGTAGGACACTGTTAATGAACATCTATTGCCAAAGTGATTTGTTTTAAGCAAGATCTTTAACATAAAAAAGCACAATATCCTTTGTAGTGAGACAACGCCCTTAAAACCCAGTTCAACCTGCTGATTTTCATCACAATGACATAGCAGCTACACTCGCGCAGGCCCTCAGTGGTCAGTGATGGGCCATACTGGAACACGCTTTGAATGTGAATTAATTGGTGGGGAGCATCAGGAGCAGTAGCAGCACTGGTACAGGGTGGGTTTCAAAGTTGAACTATTTTCTTTTCTACTTTTCTGTTCCCTTCCCACCAGCAAACAGTCCATCCCCCACCACTCATAAGGGGGTTGTCTTGCTACAAGGATTGCTGCTTTTTATGTTAAAGATCTTGCAAAAAAAGGAGTCACTTTTTCAAAATGAGGGTATGGGTCCATTAAAACAGTTCCAACCTTACTCCTATATAGCCCCCTATTGTTATGGCTGCATCAGCTCCTCCGGTTGCTATAGCTACAGACCTGGTGTCCTTAGCAGCTTGTCACTACCGGTAGTAGCCAGGAGAAGCCAGTAAAATTAAAAAATGAAACTGAAAAAACAGGCGTAAGGTAAGATGAATCGATGTAGTGAGACAACCCCTTTAAAGCTGCGTCCACACATTTAAATGTCAAAATACTTGTCCGGTTCTGAATCCTAAAATTGTGGCGTCTGAGTTTTTTTTTGATACGGTTCAGTGTAGATTTTAGGTTGTTTTTTTTATTCCCATCGGATTTATAGTCAGAAAAAGAGTCCTATTCATCTCTATTGGGTTTTGGACGCGGTTCTGACATAAAAATGTTTGGGGCATGTGTTTTTTGCCTAGAGATACGGCGCATTATTGGACATGTTCTAAGTTTTTTGAAGACTGTTTTGAAATCCGATCTCAAGAAAATCCCGGTCACATGGATTAAAACTCTGATTTTCAATTGTGGGGTATATGTATAGTTTACGGTCGGATTGTTACGGTTTTTAAAGCCAGAATCCGCGTGTGAATGTGACGGGCAATGCTTGCCCTCTGGAGGGCCCTGAGCAGGGACAGCGCTTTCAAACATAGAAATAAATATATATATATAATTAATTTTTTTTTTAATTCAAGACTTTGGTAAAGTTTTTTTTCCCCCTTTTCTTATCTGTGTCCATGCTGTTACCAACCAAGCTAAGCGTGTATGCGGGAATCTGGAGATGGGTGGCTGCCAAACAAGTGTGTGACCTATGGCTATTCAAAGTTGATGGCAAGCTTAAAGGGGTTGTCTCACTACAGTACATTGCCTTGTTTAAGTAAAAAAATCTGCAAAGACAAGTTCACTCGTAACTAAGGTGGTCCATTACCAAGGTGTCCAACGCTATTCTAGAGATATCCATCCTCCTTGTTTGGGCCCAGCATCCGGTCTCAGGTCACTATAGCTACCGACCTGTTAGATTCCCTCATGGATAGTCTGCCAGCACTTGGCTGCTGTAGCAACAGACCTATCACTTCTCCTCCTGATAGGCCTGCCAGCACTGGTTTGCTATAGCTACAGACCTGGGCTTGCTCCTGCAGCCAAGCTGGAAGCCCAGTAAACACACCCTGGAATTCAAATTGAAACCAAGAAAACCGACTGAGGGGAGAGTAATCAATGTAGTGAGACAACTCCCCCTTTGTACCACCATTAGTGACTCTGGGATTAGATACCCATGCCAACACTTCCCAACTATGCTTTGAAAAGTCGTATTGTCCTGGAGACTAGCTTTTGGATTGTCCCGTCTTGATTTTATCCGGCCTGGGGTGTTGTCTGTGAGTCCAAACCCCAGCAGCCACAAATGTAGTGCCTGCTCCCTGTTAAGTGCAGTGATGACCTATAGATCTTCTGGAGGATTTCCTTTAACCATGCTCCTGCCACGGATGTGCTGCTGGGTGATTGCAGACGTTCCCAAATCTCGCAGATAACGAGCGCATTCCCAGGTGAGCAATGTGTATGGATCAGGGAAGCTGGGTTTTAATTCCAGACCATTATCCCTTGTCCTGATTAATTGTTCCAAGCTATTAACAACTGCAGGGGCTGCCATCCCCCATCACGGCTTGGCAGCAGCCTCCTCTCCAGCCGGGCTCGCATGGGGCTGCTTTGTGTGGGGAGCTTGTTAGATACTGTACTGCAGAGACGGCAACATTTGCATCAGCATTGCCTCTAGGAAGGTCAATAAGTGACTGGGAAGAAACGTTGGCCTGGATATAACCTAGCTTTATAATGGAATAAGGAGGAAGAGGGTGGTCTGAACATGATGGGAGGCGAGAAGATGTGGTCATCACTAAAGACGAGCTTCTGAACAAGGAGGCTTTTACTAGGGCTCTAACTCCTCACCCACTTCACTATGTTGTATTGCATGCTGGCAGTGAATTTACAGTACAGCAAGCATACATTTCAGTTATCCCCCTTATGAACATGCAGCTATGTGGAGGGCACTGACCGACACCTCTGGGGGCAGGTTGTCTCCCTTAAAGCCAATAATGGCCCAAGCATGCTTGGGCCCCCGCTACACTTGGAATGGGGGGGTGGGGGTTGGTTGGAAAGCACCCATAAACATTAGACCAGACCTGCACAACATTGCAGGAGGTGGGGGTCCGCCCCCCTGCTCATCTGAGACTGCACCCAAACCTGTGGTACCATCCATTTTGCGGTTGGGGTTTACATTAGGCCACACCTCCTTGGCCATATATTGAACAGACCTGCATTAGATGGTTGTCAAATTTGTCAGACATTTAAGCTTTCCATGATTTTTTTAATTTTTTTATATTTTTTGTTATTGTGTTGTATTTTGTAAGTGTAGGAAAGGCCACCAGATTTTATTAAGTGTTCCCACCATAGACTTATGTTGAACACACCTCTCCCCTTTATTCAGATCTCCCTTAGAACCGAACGGAGAGTCGTGTGTAAGCACTACATGCCCTCTGCTCTGAGCCGACGCTTTCAGGGAGCCGCACCTTTCAGATTGTGATGGTATATCCTGACGAGTCTATGGTGGGAACACTTTTTATCAGGTGTAATGAGGTACAGTAGGGTTTATGAGCTGAATGGGAGCACTCATATAAGTTTGGACAAAATGGATCCTTTTAAAAGAGGTTTGTCCAGCAACCAAAACAAACCGCAGATAGTTTTTACTTTTGATTTTCCTCTGATGCTCGGCCTGCTGGTGCTGCTCTTCTTTTTGTAGCCTCCCTTCACAGCAGCATTTCCTGTTTGAAAGCGGTTTCCAATTGCCTAGTAACACTAGAAACCTGAGGATCCTTTGCTGTACTTGGTCTCCGTGCACAGCCCCTGTTTACTCCCTTGTGTTGAAAGCCTTGGGAGGCAGGACCAAAGGACGCTAAAAGAATAAAAAGCCCTTTCGGCCACCTGGGCTCCACACAAAACTGTTTCCTGTATGTTCAGACCATACAGAATCATGGAGATTCCAGTTTTATTAGAAAGTAGATGCCGTCCTGTAGGAAGCTAAGCAAAGATTTAATGAAAGTAAATGACAAAAGTGACCCAATATGGGAGATGTATTATTTAGTGTATGTGTGTGTGTGTATTCAATTATGTGTGTGGTGTGTTGTAGTATACATAGATATAAATATATTTATAATCATTTATTTTAAATGACATTTTCTCAGTATATTGCTGTCAAAGGCCATCACATTAAGATTGGTGCAGTCTGATCTCTTAGACCTCCACCGATCCTGACATTTAAAGTTGTCGTCTATGTATGTCCCCCTCTCCACCTCCCTGCACACTGATATCTTCCCAGGTCACAGAACATGCCTAGAAAAACACTCCTATAGAAGCCTTGGGACTGAGCCAGTCCCTAAGGCTCCTATGTGCGTCTGAAGCTGCTGTAAAGTCATCTCTCCTTAATACTTGTACAGCAGGTGCCACAGAATGTTAGTTCCCCAACAATTCCAATAGTAAACGACTGAATGAGAAATATACATTCGGAAAAATAAAAATGGCTCAGAAGAAAAGAAAATGGAAATCAGGGGTTTGATTTAAATATAATTAAAAAAGAAAAAATGGTGACAGATTCCTTTTACATGAAGCACAATTGGCTTCTGCTAGTTTTTTTTTTTATAGCGTTCCTCTGGATCAACACTGTATTATAATGGGCTGAACTGTATGGGCGTCTGTCTTAGCCTTGTAACCCATGTAACACTGACATGGAGACGTGCACAGAAAATTGTGGTCCTGACCGCTTCTTATGGGAAAGCTTGCAAGTAACTTTGTGACTATTGCTTCCAATCCAGTGGTGTCACCATCCTACAAAGCTCAGGTAACCTACATGCTTTGCATATACCTATTCCTCTTCCGGATCCATAGACAGATCCACGTTGTTTTATTTAAAGGGGTTTTTGTCGTCACATTGATGGGATATGGATAGGAGGTACCATCAGTGTTGCATAGGTGCGGCCCCCACCTCCGGGACCCATGGAAATGAATAGAGAGTAACCGTGCAAGCGCAGCCACTTCTCCATTCAGCGCAGGGAGTTTTGGGGGCCGTTGATGGTCTATCCCATCGACAGACCATGAATATCTGTGGTTGTAAAACCCGTTTTTAAGGTTCATGCATCCTTTCAGCTGTGCAGTAGCCCTCCAATAGAGGATTTCATAAGCATGCACAGCATCGAATAATGTGGGAGTAACTGTGCCTTTCGATAATCCCTGTTATATCACTATATGCAGATTAGTTCTAGCATCTAGCACATTATGTCTCTCCTTTACAATTGGCATAGGCCAAAAGGCAAGAGGCAGCTGCTAGAACAGACCCGGATGCCCGCGAGAGCGGTCCGGCCCTGGGGCTCAATGCCTGGCAGCGGCAGTCGGCGAGTGCATCCGTCATGCGTGACATTATGGCGCAACTTCACAGCCGGTGCAGAGTAGATGATGATTTCCGCTGTGTGTGCAATCTGGGTGCACAAATTCCTTAATCTGTGCATTGCAGTCTGATTACAGATGGATTCAAGTACCTTGAATGAGGTTTGCTGGATCTGAAGCTTCACCTGGCGCACGACTGCACTGCAAAGGTTATGTACGGTCAGTCTGGGACTTTTATGTTTCACAACGGCGCTCATTCAGTGCCGCGATATTCGGCGTAATTGTTCTGTAATACGCCCCAAAATATGACCTGTAACTACGGCAGTTCTAGCTCTCATAGGGGATAATGGAGGTGAATGGGGATGGCTGGCCAGTGTGAACTTTTAGAACACCCAGTGTCTTAAGGCACATACAGGTACTTTGCCACATACCCTTAGGCTGGATCCACACAGCAATTTGAAAATGCCCAGAATCTGGCAGCATTTTTAAGTTGCTGGGCGGCACAACCCGTAATGCGCAATAAAACGGCGGCTGGATTTGGATTCCCGGCGGCCCAGTACATTAGGGCTACAGGAAACCAATATTGGTCCCACAGAATATACATGTTCTATATTGTAGTCGTCCTGTTCATCAATTTGTGAAATACCTCGTAAAAAAAAAATCTGTGCTGAATAGACCTTACAGCCCAGATTTTTCTAAAAAGATCACACCTGCAGCAGGATATGGTGAAACAGACCCAAATCCCGTGCTGCGTAGACCTAGCCTAAGGGTGCAATGGGACATTTCTTTGTAGTTGCTTTTTGCCATGGTTTTCAGAATTGCAGCAAAATCGCACCATTCTGGTAGGACTGTCACTAAAAGTACGGTATGTCCATTTTGATGGAGTATGAACTACATAGCCTTACAGTGGCTAGATGAGCAGTCAAGCAGCAAAAAAAAAAAAACCGTGAACCCTGCCACCCAGCACTTTGAAATCGTGAATATTCATCGTCTCCATCGTTCCTGTTTCCGCTCGTATACCCCAGATAAGACTGGTAAAAGGGCAGAAGCTCCTATTCAGCGTTTTTCTTTCTCTCTTAGGAGATGTCCTTGACCTACAAAAAGCTACAGTATATCCTAGCTAGAGTTTTACTAATTTTTATAGAATTTCAAAATGCACGCCAGGTACATTGAATATGGATATGCCAGGCAACCAAGTTGGAAAGGGGAGTGGGTGGATGGCAGTTGCATGACAGGTTCTCAAATTTGAGGTTGTTAAAGGGGTTTTGCCATGAAGTGAGTTCCTTATCGGTTACCTGGTCAGAGAATATAAACAAAGCATGATGAGTCATGAACGGCTGCAGGCGTGGAGCGTCTCTCAAAGTTTAACTCAATATAATAACATACACCAGTGTATTCTCTATACAAAGCGACAGACTCAATACACTGCACCCACTTTCTGTTCTCCCCAGCCCCTTCATTTCCCTGTCATCAAGGAAGGCTATGTTGCATCACGGCTTAAATGGGCCATATTCAGTCCCTAATTACGTGCCGGAGTGCGCAATTACGGGCCGAAAACGTCCCCCATCATGTACGGTAATATCACATTTCTCATAGAGAACTATGGATTACGTCTTCCTTCCCCGCCCGGCGAAGCCGCCGGCGGGAATAAAAGACCATGTCACTTTCTAGCGGCGTATACGCGCCGCTAGCAGTGATTCCTATGGGCCGGCGAAAGTGCCTGCCGCCCCTTGCCTCACACATCCCCTGCTCCCCCTGCGCCCGCCCCCGGCCACATGGCGTAAATGCTGGGCTAATTAACGCCCCGCAGTCCAAGCCGTGTGGAACATAGCCCGAAGAAGTGCAAACACCCCAAGCCATGCCAGATCAACTCCTGTCATCGAATCCTGGTCGTGTCTAATGCAAACTTTAAGTAACTAAGGGCATGTAAAGAAAGCTGAAGCTCTCAGAGTCTGCTTCACTTTTTGTAATCACAATATAATTAAAAACGTTTGGATTAAATACTCCCATTTTGAGAACCCACGTCAACATTACATGGTGGCAAAACCCCTTTAAGCATGGAAAAAAGATGGGTTAGGGGCAATTGTATTAACCATGTGTAAGTTATATGGACGGAGTTCCATCAAGTATCATTATTAAACCCCTAGACCTGTATCACCAGTGTCCATCCCTCTCAACATGAACAAAGTTTGCAGACAATCAAAGAGTAATCTTTACTAAGAACACACTGGCAGCAAGAGTAGTAATGGGGGACGTCATTTAAAAAAAACAAGTTTAGGGAAGAGGAGCCAGATAACTGGTTTTGACCATTTTATGAAAGGTTAATAGATTCTGGAAATGGGATCCAGGGATTTATTGCCGGGAAGGATTGTTTCCTCAAGTATGGGGCAGTAGGCATCCACCTTATAGGCCAAAGTGTAGACTTGATGGATCTGTGTCTTAACCTTTATAAGTTATGAAACTATCTTGATTTATTTGTTCATTTTTATAGCACTGATCTATTCCACAGCGCTGTACAGAGGTTGTCACTATTTAAATTGGTTTCTGTCCCCATAATGCAAATGGTACCGCTGCTTGGAAGTTTAAATAAAGTCTGCTCACTTGGAAGCACCGGAGTTGGATTGTTTCTTGCACACGCCGAGAGCTCAGCTGAGCGAAGTACGAGTGCAGCCATCGGAAGTCTATGGTTTCTGTCCTCACTGGGGCTCACGGCCAAAATCAAAGGTGCACAACATTTTCTGGTCCAAAGGCAGTATTGACATCTTGTACTTCTCCCAGTAGATATTAGGGTATGTTCACACTGCGTATCGCGGCGCGTAATGGGTGTACCGCAATACGCCAGGTGTTTTAGAAGTACGCACTGATCAGCACCTACTTCTAAAGCTCAGGGGCCGGCCCTAGACGTAAGTGCCGCGAAGAGGTGACATGTCGCTTTTCGTACAATACACACGCATTGTATGCTGGGGGAGACGGACGTAATTCATAGCTCTCTATGTGAGCCTGCAATTACAATGTGTGAACATACCCTTAGAGGCATATTGCCCCTCTGAGACCTGTATGGAACTTAAACTGTAAATACCCAAATGGCTGAGAGGTCTTCGTACCACTTTATGGACTGCCTGAGAGCAGAATGGGGGCTCCCTGCTCGGTTCTCCAGAAGGAGGAGATGAGGCGCCTATTTTTGTTCTAGTTTTGGAGCTTACAGAAGTGCCGGAGCGGTGCCGCCCCCCTGCCGGAGCGGTGCCGCCCCCCTGCCGGAGCGGTGCCGCCCCCCTGCCGGAGCGGTGCCGCCCCCCTGCCGGAGCGGTGCCGCCCCCCTGCCGGAGCGGTGCCGCGTGAATGCAGCTGTCAAAAGAAGAATATTACTTCCTAAAGTAGGAGACCAGAGGCAAAGCATGTGTGTGCCCTGATGGCGGGAAGCTGCACAGAGGGGCTATAGGGGCCACATGTTGGTCTCCTGTGGTTTAAATTCCAGATGAACTTTTGTGCTGATGACTTTTCTCTGAAGGTCATGAATCTGTGTAGAATAGTTTTATCAGGCACATAGGTGTTATACTACATGGAGGTACGATCCACACATTGATCCTATGACCAATATGAATCCTTTACATTGCTGCAGCCCTTCTGCTCGGTAATGGGCGCCCTCGCTCTGGCATCAGCTATGTGTAGGCTGCTGTGCTGAGCCGTCTGCTCCATGAACCTTTGCAGCAGAAGTTGTGCTTTCTGCTCCTTGTTATAAATACCTGCTGATTCACTGCTCAGATATGTGGCACTTGGAAGTGTTGTGTCTGGCAGGGACCTGCCTCTGGCACCGTAGCAGTCAGGCCGGCATGCATGCTATGAGGGCGATGCTCATTTGGGTTGTTCACCTTGCCTGCCTGTTCTGACCTAAACAGGAGGCCAAGACTCAAAATTGGAATGCACCAAGCCGCAGGCCTTCACCTAATCATCGTGACAGGAACCGAGATCCCCGGCAGCATAAGAGAAACTGACAGGGCCAGGTTTTTTCCCAAAAAGTTCAGTGGGGGTGAATGAGAGGAATGGCTGGAGGGTTGTAGCTGCAGCTATACAGTCCATACCTGGATAATAAAGCTTACACTGCTATTAAAAAGGTTGCCCCATCTCAGTTTCATAGGATGCATGAATGAAATAATGTGTTTGCTCTGTCACTCCCCCGGGCAAGCTTCTGTAATTTTCTATGAGCTTCCATGTACAGACTTTGCTATTGATAAAAACTCATGCGCAGGACCAGGGGAAAATTCTGAGAAATAAACAGTAGAATTACTGGCTTTAGTTTTAAAGATCGATAACAAACAACTCTCATGCCGGAGTTCTGTCGGGTGGACCTGTGTGTGTCACTCCCTGCTATCGGAACAAAAGGAGGGGAAGGGTCAAGGGGCAGCCTTTGGGAAAATAGAAAGCCTCAGAAGTGTAAAATCACTTGTATTCCCCTTTCAAAAAAAAAAAAAATTTAAAAATCAATAATTTGGGAAAAAAATCTTCATTTTGGGTCCCTACTGTTGAAACTAATTTTGTGTGAGACAACCCTTTAAGGGGATTTTAGAAAATTAATCTGTTTGGAAGCATTTGGGCCCTTTCTTTCTATTTTGGGGGTTTGCCCCGTGTTATGGGAGAAGTCTGGCCGTCAGGTTGTGTTTGGGGTTAAATCACCTATTACCTGTGATACGGAGAACATTGTATTGAAATGTATTCATAATGACTCTAAAATCGGTTTATTATCAGCACTGCTCCCATGATAACAGTAAAGGGCAGACGCAATGCTTCCAGTCTATTGTGGGTGGAGCGTGGCTGTTGGGCCTTTTTTTTTACAGGCGGGGGGAGGATGTGGTGCTGCCGGTTGACATTTTGATAACAGATTTGGTTTGCCCTTTGGTAAAACCCTAGTTTAATGGCGAAATGGCTGCGTCATAACCAAATAGACTGCGTGCCCATTTTGTAATCGCATGTGGGGAGATGCTGGTGCAGTTCAGTATGACAATTGGGAACAGGGGGCCGGGCTGCTGGAGGATACTCGGGGAGGTGTGAAGTACATGGTTACACAACTTCTACAAATGTCCCCATCTTCCTCTTCATCCACAAAAAAGGTTCCTTCCATTGCTAAAAGGCTTTTTCAGTATTGAGGTAGATTACTAAATTTAATTAGTGGGGGTCTTCCAGAGGCTGTCTGGTTTAGGAGACCCATTTTCATTTACCCGGAGCAATTTGGAATCGGTAGCGGAGGGTTTCATCTTTTGGCTCGAATCCAGAGAGGCCACAAAGACTCTTGCTCTGGTCACCTGTTCTGTCCTTCCTTAAAGGGGTTGTCTCACGACAAAGAATAACTTTCAACTTATAGGGAACACTAAATGAAGACGTTTTCCAAATATATTGCTTTGTTAATTTTTTTTTGTTACGGAGCTAAGAGTGATTTTATCACCTTCTGGGGGCTTTCTGGTTTCCCAAGCGACCGACCTGTGCACTCCTTCTCCTCTGCTGTTTGTTCTATCGGATGGCACGGAGTGACGTCATCACCCAGGTCAGGGCAGCAGTGAGAGCTTGTGTGTTATCTGATCTTTCAGACAAAAGACTAATTACTGTTTACTTTAGCTCAGAAGCTTCTCCTGTCCTGGTAGAAGGTAATTTATCTAATCTAGACTGATAAACTGAGAAGTCTGAATACACGGAGCTCATATGCTAATTACAGACAACTTGACAAGGAAGTGACAGAGCAAAGCAGCATTGTTTCATTTATGCATCCTATGAAATTATGAGATGAGACAACCCCTTTAAGGAGGACCAGCAGCCAATTCTAACATGTCCATTTTAGTAAATGCCAGTGTTATCTATAAAGTAAAGATTCTAACAAGTTTTCTTAGGCTAGGTTCACATGTGCTTCACAAGTTCCATTGGGAAAGCAACGGTCAATATAGAGATCTGTCCTAAGATCTATTTATACCCAGGACTATATCTAGAACAAGGGGCATCCTCTACTTCTAGAGGAACGTGTCTACATAAACATAGAAAGGGATTCTTTACTGTAAGAGCAGTAAGACTGAGGAACTCTCTACCAGAGGAACTTGTCATGGGGAATTCACTAACAGAGTTCAAAAAGGGTCTGGATGTATTTCTAGAGTGTAATAATGTAACAAGTTATAGTGACTAGGATTCTGGAGGAGGGTCGATGATCCAGGAATTTATTTTGATTGGAGTCGGGAAGGAATTTTTTTCCCCCTAAAATGAGGACAATTTCGACTTTGGTGTTCACCTGAAAACTAATACCTCAGAAGTGAACCAGGCCTTTGATGTTTTGTGCTTCCCCTGTTCTGTAAACCCTTTCTGTCAGGTGGGTGTTAAACTGGGGAGTGTCCCTGCACAGTCTGACATTGTCCATTCAGAGCTGGCAGAGTCAGTGTGTGCAGGCACATGCCCCCTTAAAAACTGGAATGGTGACACCCAGTTGACTGGTTCAGTAGCACAACACAGGAGACGATGCTCCAGAATTAACAGGAAACGCAAGGATTTAGTGAAATAGACCCATCAGGCGATGTCACATGTCCTCTTTTAACAGCCCGTTGATTTGAATAGACATTGTATAGAGCCTCATTTCCTCTGTTGTGACCCTGTAGAGAAACTACTCACTGTTTGCAGTCGATATCTTGGAATTGCAGTGGAAAGGCATTTTGGGGCAGATTTATCAATACTGTCGAATTCCTAGTATGAAGTTAAACTAAACTATCTTCCACTGCTCCACATTTATCATAGTGTTGGTAAATCTGGTGCTTGTTGGAATTGTCTAGTCTAACGTTACACTTTTAAGAGTTTATTTATGCCAATTTTGGTGCATTTTTTGGTACATGGTGCCCCACCCCTCTAATGTCGGACAGGGCACATAAAACACCATCAATGTGGTGTAAAGCATGTACCCTATCATTTTTGGCACAAATTGTGCCAGAATTCTGACGCAACTGCGTTGATAAATGTGCCCCATTCTGTGCATCTCATGGTCAATGATTTCTCATAGATTGTTCCTAGGGAGCACCTTCTTGGGTCCTGATCGGTTGATGGGGCTCCCGCTATTTGGCCTTGGCACTGCTGACTCTTAGTTTGGCCGTCTGAATGCGTTAATCCACTCTGAGGAAGACGTTTCATCTACTCTGACCGGCAGCAGATCGTCAGATCACATGCTCATTCTGACACTTCATACATAGCCTGATCCTGAGGATTTTCCTATGTATGGCCATTTACTCGGGTTATTAGCCTTTAATCTCTGTAGGATTTCACGCATTCCTGGAGATTGGAGATCGTGCTCCTCATAAAAATGTCCACCCCACCCCACCACCACCACCACCCGTGTCCTCGGCCTTGTCTGAAGCAGCAGACTTTGATCTCTTTGCTAAAGTTGCTCTGTTTGTGCACTTTGTCAGCATAGGATTGTTTGTCTCTCCAAATCCTCCACCCCCCCCACCCCTCTCCTTGTGATTAACCACTTCCCAAGAGCTGCTGTCTGTTATCTCTATTTGCAGCTCGCTCCTTCTAAAGCCTTTCCCCAGTCTGATCTTCAAAAGTGCCTGTTCCTTTCTTGGGATGTTATCTGCTCATGCCAGCTGTGGGGGACCTGTACACTCAGATCTGTGGCTTGCGGGTGGTAGGATTGTAAGCGAGCGCTATGGAGTCGATCACCAAATTTGTTCCTGAGTCATAGAGGGTCACACAAATGGGAAAGTGACCCTGTTGGAGATATTACCCTGGGCTGTATCTCCCCGGATGATAGTGGTAATAGGCATGCCGGGGATTATGGGGATGCAGCTGGACTGGGAAATACTGGGATTTGCATTTTTTTTTTTTTTTTTTTTGGCTTTAACTAATAATTGTTATATTCAATTTTAATAAATTATAGTTATTGGCTTGTGTTTTGCTCTCTCGGGGGATCCCACTCTGTATTAATCCGGAGAAATCCACTTACTTTCAGCTGCAGAAGCTTTTATCGTAAACTTTTCATCCCTAGAAACGTTGACTATAGATGGCGGCAGCGTTTAGGGTCACACAGACAAGTTTCATCATTGTAAACTTTTCGTGTTGCGCCCGTGAAGAAGTTTTCCTTTCTTTTCATAGTTCACATTGCATAGTTGTGCGGACGAACCGGTGACGTGCGCCCTGTGGCTCTGCAGTGGTTATGAGACTATGATACAATTTTACTCACAAAAGCACACAACCATTTAAAACCACAAGTATTGGTGCGGTTTAACCAACGTCAAGGGTCCTTGTTGTATTGTGAGTACCTACAGTAGCTTTTCTAGAAACTAACAAAAAGAGAAATAAAAAAAAAAATTGGAGAAAAATGGGACACTGTTTACTTAAAAACACAGGCACAAAGCCATACTTACAGCTCAATGGCGGATAATTAAATATTCCCATTAGGAGGCAATATACGGTAAGTCTTAATGCTACATGGGGGGCAACTGCATAGTTAAAAAAAAACACAAAACTGGACATTGCATAAGTACCAGTTCACACCAGTATGCAGAATAGCCACAATACCATACAGGGGAGATATATTGTGCCTATACCCGCAACAATTAGTAGAAATTATCGTTTATTAGAGAGAACTTGTAGAAAGAAAAATAGGTTGCACTCCAACAATTGAAATTTTTTTTTTTTACATTTTTATTTTCTACAAAACTTTAATCATTCCAAATATAAAAGCTGACTTCATATATGGTGATTCATATCAACCAGGGCTGTGGAGTCGGAGTCATGGAGTCAGTGGCTTTTTTGCAGGAGTCGGAGTCGTCATAAAATGGACCGACTTCGACTTCCAAAATATATAATAAGTTGGTCCAGTTAGTTCGAAGCAAAGAGCAAGAGGAATTGGGTCCGGCCAGTGCTACTGGTCCCATATCTTCAGCCTCCTCACATGAGGAGTGTAATTGATGACATGGAGCAGGCAAAGCTCTGCCCCAGGGGAAAACATTCGGCTTCCATGGCAAACCGATTTCAGCAAAATTTTTCACCTGTTTTCAAAGAAGTAGAAGAGTTCAACCATTCATCAAAACTGACTGTGGCTGAGGCAATTCCTTTATACCCTGACATTGTTAGAGATGTTGCCCCTGTGGTCACCGCTTTGCCTCCAACCCAAGTTAGTGTAGAGAGGCCGTTCTCTAGCCTGGAAATAATGAGATCAGATGTGAGGTCATGTATGCAGGATCTGATGGAGGCAATACTATTTCTCAGAACAAATTCAGAGACTTCACGAATGTTCCTGCAGTGTTTTGCATATTTACAATTTTTTTATGTTCTAAAGTCATATCCAATAAATATATTTTACACTGACAAGCAAAATGGTAACAATGTTTTGAACTTGTGACTTTCAGACTTCATATCTCACCCTCCACTACAACGTTGAGGCTACTGTAATTTTATATACAGTCATCTTACCTATCTTATACATAAATTTGACTTGCACGTATTTAGCATCTGCTTAGTTCTGCAGATTCTTTCCTGTAACTGCACTGTTACTGTTTTGCTCCTAAAAATCAAAGTGTTCATTTTTATTATTTTGTTAGTATTTGGGAAATCCACCTTTTGGTTTTCAGCACTGCCTGAATCCTTCTGGGCTCTGGATCAGATTCAAGCACATCTTGACCAAAATCTGATCCCAGGTCTCTTCTACACATTCCCAATGTTGGTGCGGACTGGACTTGGATACAAATACAGATTTTTCTTCAACTCTACTCACAAGTGTTAAAAAGATCAAAAAATTGTTACCCTTTTGCTTGTCAATAGCTTGATTATTGTATCATAAGGTGATAAACAGCCTGATGTCACCATTTTACTACAGTAAAGTTATCACTTAAACATGCGCCGTGTATGAGGGAGTCGGAGGTTTGGGAAATTGAGGAGTCTGAGTCGGGGCTTCAGCTTGCTGACTACAGAGCCCTGCATACAGGGGAGATATATTGTGCCTATACCCGCAACAATTAGTAGAAATTATAGTTTATGAGAGAGAACTTGTAGAAAGAAAAATAGGTTGCACTCCAATTATTTAAATTTTTTTTTCACATTTTTATTTTCTGCAAAATTTTAATCATTCCAAATGACAAATATAAAAGCCGACTTCATATATGGTGATCCATATCAGCACGTGTTTTATCAAAGATTCTAATGGCAAGATGTTTCGATCTAAATTAGATCTCTCTCAATAGAATCCATTCTTTAAAGATCATTCATTTTCTTATGGTATATCCTTAACGGACCATCACACGCATCCATGATGCCGACCTCACAATCATGGATGCGTGTGATGGTCCGTTAAGGATATACCATAAGAAAATGAATGATCTTTAAAGAATGGAGAATCTATTGAGAGAGATCTAATTTAGAGCGAAACGTCTTGCCATTAGAATCCTTGATAAAATACGTGCTGATATGGATCACCATATATGAAGTCGGCTTTTATATTTGTCATTTGGAATGATTAAAGTTTTGCAGAAAATAAAAATTGAAAAATGTAAAAAATTTTCAATCATTGGAGTGCAACCTATTTTTCTTTCTATGTGTGCTTTCTATTGGTGTGCACCCTTCAAGGACCTAGAGTGCCGAGGACATAATTTTTATAGTATTAGAGAGAACTTGTGACATCTCCTGACCTGTCTGTTTTAGTAAATATTCCCTTGTTCCCTATAATATAACAGTCCTGGGGCATCTTCTCTTATATCTCCGTGTTGTGCTGTTCCTGTGTTACTCCTTTTAGAAATGTATTCCTGAATCTGTCAACTGGGTGTCGCCATTCTAGGTTTCAAAGCGGCCTGTCCCTGCACTCACCGGCTGGACAATGAGATGCTGTGAATTTGAACTAGATCAAAAAATCGTGAAACGTGTAATTGTTGCGGCATATGGATATAACGTAGCTCTGGATGATGTCAGGCTGTGCAGGGTGATTTCTCCCTATCCCCCCCCCCCCCCTCCTCATTGGTTACACCCAGGTGACTGATTCAGGAATATGTTTCTAGAAGGAATAACAGAGAAATGGCACAACACAGAGTTATAGGAGAAGATGCTCCACAATTGTTATAGTGGGGAAAATACGTATTTGATACACTGGAGATTTTGCAAGTTTTCCCACGTCCAATGAATGGAAAGGGCTCTCATTGTTATTGTATGTACACTTCAGCTGTGAGAGACAGAATCTAAAAAAGTCCAGAAAATCACATTGTATGATTTTTGAATAATGAATCTACATTTCTTTGCATGAAATAAGTATCTGATCACCGACCAATCAGCAAGAATACGGACTCTCGGAGCCCTGTAGGAAACCCTCCTACTCTGCACTCATTACCTGTATTAATTGCACTTGTTCGAACTTGTTACTTGTATAAAAGACACCTTTCCCCACACTCAATCACCCTCCAACCTCTCCACCATGGCCAAGGCCAAAGAGCTGTCTAAGGAGACCAGGGTCAAAATTGTAGACCTGCACAAGGTTGGGATGAGCTACAGGGCAATATGCAAGCAGCTTGGTGAGAAGACAAGAACTATTGGTGTCATTAAATGGAAGACACACAAGATGACTATGAATCTTCCTTGGTCTGGGGCTCCATGGAAGATCTCACCTTGTGTGGTAAGGATGATTCTTAGAAAGGTCAGGAGTCAGCCCAGAACTACACGGGAGGACCTGGTCAATGACCTGAATAGAGCTGGGACCACAGTCTCAAAGATTATCGTTAGTAACACACTACCCAGTCATAGATTCACATCCTGAAGGGCACGCAAGGTCCCCCTGCTCACACCAGCACGTGTCCAGGCCCGTTTTAAGTTCTCCAGTAATCATCTGGATCACAGGTGTCAAACTGCGGCCCTCCAGCTGTTGGGAAACTACAACTCCCATCATGCATTTGTATAATCTATAACAGTGGGCATGATGGGAGTTGTATTTTCCCAACAGCTGGAGGGCCAGCAGTTTGACACCCCTGATCTGGATGATCCAGAGGAGGCGGGAGAAGGTCATTTAGTCAGAGGAGACCAAAATAGAACTTTTTGGTATCCACTCCACTCGCCCTGTTTGGAGGAGGAAGGATGAGTACAACCCTGAGAACACCGTCCCCACCATGCGATTTTCTGGATTTTGTTTTTCGATTCTGTCACTCTCAGTTGAACTGTACCTACGATAAAAATTCCAGACCCCCCAATTCTTGTAGGTAGGAAAACTTGCAAAATAGCCAGTGTATCAAATATTTGGTGTCCTCACTGTATTTTGCTGGTATAGTGTAGGTGAAAGGTGAAAATTTAGTAAACGAAACTAGTGTAGGTGAAAATTAGCAGTGGCTCCTGCTCCCATATTTATCTGCTTACCAAGGAAAATTTTAAGGGACTTCTTCCTATTTGTTATGTTACAGTAGGAACATTAAAGGGGTTGTCTCACTACATTGATTCATCTTCCCTCAGTCCTGTTTCTTGGTTTCACTTTGAATTCAGGGGCGTGTTTACTGGCTTTTACTAGGCTGCAGGAGAAGCCAGGTCTGTAGCTATAGCAACCAGTGCTGGCAGCCTATCGGGAGAGATCAAACAGGTCTGTAGCTATAGCGACCTGAGGAGCTGATGCAGCCCATACAAGAGGGGATATCTAGGAATAGGTAGGACACTGTCAATGGACATATATTGCAAAGTGACTTGTTTTTGCAAGATCATTAACATAAAAAGCAATCCTTGTTTTGAGACAACCACTTTAACTCCTATAACATGTTTTTTCTTCATTGTATCTGGTACATAAAGCACATATGCACATGAAGTACGGCAACAGTAGTCTGAAAGAGACTGTTTGCCCTATAACTCATTTGGCTCCATCTATTTGGATGATTTGTTCTGCGAGTTCGTTCTTATATTCCTGGTGTAGCTATATCATTTTTTTTTTTTTTTTGTAAGAATCTATTGAGCGATATCTTTTTCAAGGTATGCCGACATAAAACAGAAAAGTGATGTGACGGAGGCCAAAGATGGCACAGGTTGGATTTCCTGCAAATGTTTTCAGCGGGCAGGAAGTTCTGCAAGACTGATCCACACAGGATCATGCAGATTTGCATCTAAAGATTTTCATGTGGAAGTTGTTGAAAAAGAAAATGTCATTGAGTGTATATAAAGGGGTTGTCCCATCTCGCAACTTCAGGCCTCAGGTCAGCTCAAAGCTCGCTTCATGCCGACCTCAAATAGTGGAGGGATGGCTACATCCGTGTAACTCTCCCCATTCATTTTTATCGATGTTCTGAATACAGCGGAGTGAGGGTACTTGGCCATTTTTTAAACTTCTATAGAAATAAATGGGGAGAACGGATCAGGCGTGGCCATCCTTCTGTTCTCAGAGATTGGCTCAAAGGTTGCTATGAGATGGCCTCAGAGCCAAAGCTTTAAGGTGGGACAACCCCTTTCGAAGGGAATGTGTCCTCAGAAAATGAACTATTGTTTAACTCATGTTTTTATGTTAAATGCATTTTTCAACAATTTTTATTTTTTTTTTGTTTTAGTTCTTCTGTATTGCTGTCCATATTTAAAAAAATAAAAATAAAAAAATCCTGAAGTCCTGCAGTATTCACTAATAAATCTGACACTTATTGTTCTGTAGAGAGAACCTTTCTGCAATCCCCTCATTATCAGCAGTGACAGGATTGCACTGAGAGGTGACACCC
>JAODAL010000961.1:155000-172500 GCA_025379985.1 Phyllomedusa bahiana
TGTGCGCTCACTCGGCCTTCAGTTATATGCGTTCCCTGAGGAGCCGCATATAACTGAAGCGTCCCTGTCGGCACTCGGGCCATCGCAGCGCCCGAGCGCCGACAGTGACTCGAGTATAAGCCGAGGTAGAGTTTTTCAGCTCATTTTTTGGGCTGAAAAATTCGGCTTATACTAGAGTATATACGGTACATACATACATACATACATACATACATACATACATACATACATACATACATACATACATACATACATACATACATACATACATACATACATACACACACACACACACACACACACATACATACACACACGCATACATACACACACGCATACATACACACACGCATACATACACACACGCATACATACACACACGCATACACACACACACGCATACACACACACACGCATACACACACACACACGCATACACACACACACGCATACACACATATACACACGCATACACACATATACACACGCATACACACATATACACACGCATACACACATATACACACGCATACACACATATACACACATACATACACACACATACACACACACACACACACACACACACGCATACACACACACAGTCCCTGGGTTACGAACAGGATAGGGACTGTAGGTTTGTTCTTAAGTTGAATTTGTATGTAGGTTGCAACAGGTATATTTATTAAATGCGACTCCAGCACAAGTTTTTTTTTAGTTTTGGATAGTGCTGGGAAGGGTTTTTACATTTGTTTTGCTGTCTGTGCTCCTGTTTAGAAGATTTCACCTCATTTTCACCTCGTGTGCTGCTGTGGAACACCTACTATCTGCTGTGGAACATGGAACTACAAGTGCCAGCATGCCCCATAAGTCTCAATTTGTAACAAGTGGACAGATGTAAGTCAGAACGATGTAAGTAGGGGACTGCTTGTGTGTGTGTATATGTATGTAGTATGTATTATGTATGTATGTATATATATAATAAATTATTAAAATATATATATAAAAATTATAATATTTTATATAAAAATTATATAATACAACAAAAAAGTGCAACATTTTGGCTTCTTTCAAGTTTTTGTTAAGCGTAACCCTTTAAATTGTTCTGGCGTAAGATGCGTTAATTTGTTGAGGTGCGCACATTTGATGTATATGCTTGCTGTGTATAATATCCCTGCATTGATTGTAATGTTCCTTACACGCTGGTTGCGCAGCGGTTTCCTGCCAGTATCTGTGCGGGGTGGCTGGGTGTGCAGTTTTCTCTTCTGGAGTATACGGAGTAAAATACACATTGGTTGCAGGAATGTAGACTTAGCTTATCTCAGTATATACTAGCACTGCTATTCTGAAGCCTGCTCAGATACGGTTTGTTTGCAGCAGTGATAGGGAACAATAGCCTCTATCTTATCTTCCTATAAAGCTGCTTTTAGAATTTATTGGCGACTCGTTTTCCTGTACTGCAGCCTATCTGAGCTCTGTACGAGATGCGATCATTTCTCCCACCTCCGATGAGCGGTTTAATGCGCATTATCCATGGAAATGTAATATTATTTGTCTACACTTTGAACTAAAATCAAAAATTTGTGACGCATGTAAATGTCACAGCAAATGGATAGAACGTAACTATGTTGTGCTCTTCCTCTAAAGGCCTCGTTCACACGGCTTATTTCGCCGCGGATTGGCGCCGTACTCCGTGCCGGATTTGCGCTGCAGTACGGCGCCAATCCGTTGCAGTACTTACGGTAATCCAGAGTTCTCATAGAGAACAGTGGATTCCGTCGCTCCTCCCCGCTCGGCGAATCCGCCGCGGGGGGAGAAAGTGACATGCACGTTATTTACGGCGCGGAGGCGCCGTAGATAATGCATTGTCTATGGGGCCGGCGAGCCGCGCCCCCGCCCCTTATTCACGCCGGATTTGCGAGTGCAATCCGGCTCGCAGATCCGGCGTGAATAAGCCGTGTGAACGGGGCCTTAGTGTTACTATTTCAGCTTAGAAGGGGTGTGTCCCTGCACTCATTGGCCGATATCCGTGTACAGGGGGGATTCCCCCTCCCTATTTAGCTCCACCCAGCTGACAGATTCAGGACTACATTTCTAGGAGGAATAACAGCGGAACAGGGCAACACAGGGATAGAAGAGGCTACAGAATTGGTATTTCACAGGAGACACGTTTTTGCTCCAGCAGGAGAGGTCACATCATTTTCATGAGAATAATCCGAGCCGGTCCGATGTGCTGACTCAGGCTGTGACCTGCAGCTGTTATCCTTACACTGTGGACTCTGGAGCCAGACAGGGAAAAGGTTCACGCAGTTTATTTCCCAACATTCACTTTCTGCCTCTGCGTGCTGTTTACTTGGAATACGGAACCAGGTTAGACTCGTTGTGTGCGTTTCTCCAAGGGTTAGACTGTGAAATTCAAGAACTGGAAATTGATTAGATCATTAGCATATACAGTAGGTCACCAGATGAACAAACACAAGAGTGAGAGAGAGAATACATGTAAAATATTTATATTATATATATTGTTATATACATTTTTATATATATTAGGTCATGTGTGTGGATATTTAAAGGGAGGGTTTCAAAAGCATCACATCAGTGAATAGAAAGCAGGATGCAGACGATGATCAGAGGCCCACACTTGAATATTTCACCAGAGATCGTAGAACTCCAGCAAGAATGGTGTCCAAAAACATTTTCTTCCATCATGTAAAGGTGCACCGTTTTGGGTCTTTCAAGAGCCATTTTCAAGTCCTGATAAAGGGTCTCTCTCTCGCTCGCAATGCTGTCAAACTTTATGGTGGCAACACCCCTTTTTTATTATTATTATTATTATTATTAATTATTATTATTTATTTTAAAGCGCCATTGATTCCAGGGAGCTGTACATTCGAGGGGGTTACATACATTACATAAGTCAAAAGAGTACAGTGATAAGGGATAATGACAATTGGCATTTTATAGGGTGGATGTAACTTTAATGGAGGCTACTGCTAAAAGGAGGCACAGAAGTTTTTATCTCTTTCTTGGGGCTTATTTGACACTTTCCCATGGAGCACTGTATGGTCTAGTAGCCTCTCTACACCTTTAAAGGGGATGTCTCACTACAAGGATTGCTTTTTATGTTAAAGAGCTTGCAAAAACAGGTCACTTTGCAATATATGTGTCCATTAACCGTATCCTACCTATTCCTAGATATCCCCTCTTGTATGGGCTGCATCAGCTCCTCGGGTCGCTATAGCTACAGACCTGTTTGATCTATCCTGATAGGTTGCCAGCACTGGTTGCTATAGCTACAGACCTGGCTTCTACTGCAGCCTAGTAGAAGCCCTGAATTCAAAGTGAAACCAAGAAAACAGGACTGAGGTGAGATGAATCAATGTAGTGAGACAACCCCTTTAAGGTATGTTCACACAGCTGATATAGTGCTGAATCTGCGTCAGAATCCGCGCCCACTCTGAATGCAGTCCACTTCACATGGTTTCTAAAGGAAAATCCGCTTCTCTGTGCACACAATGCTGATTTGCTTAAGCACTGAAAAAAGTGACATCAATTCTTGAGTCCGATTCAGCGCTGAAGCCTCACATAGATCGAGAGGCTGAAATCCGCCTCTAAATTCAAGTTCAAATCTACGTCAACAAATGAAACTCCGCACTGAGTGTAGATTTTACGCTTGGATTCTGCTCTGGATCAGTGCTGACCTTTTCAGCGTTGAAATCAGAATGAACGCACCCTTATGGGGCATTTCACCCCCAGTGGAATCAGTGGCAAATCTGCACAATTCTCACCAAGTAATGATGCTGATTCTCAGTAGATTTCTGCTATTTGTTGTCCCAGTTTAGTACAGCTATCTGCAATAGGCTCTAATCTGGCTTCTTGCTAAGGGTGCTTTCACACAGTGTTTTTTTGGTGCGTTTTTTTTTTTTTTTTACAGATATGCACAACATTAATTGTTGTATATTTCTACAAGAAGTGCGCTGAAAAAGTGTCAAAAACTCACCAGAATAAGCAACCTAAGGAGAATACTTCCGACCTGTCTACACTGTGAGTGGAGTTAATGGCTGGGAAAGGGGAAGCCCTGTGTTGGGAATCTTGGTCATTTAGTCAGAGCAGAGAGTTAGTACAAAATGTGTTCCCTGCTCCGTAGGACCTGACATTGCTGTGCATTATATGGATATCCTATTGATTTAGAGTGATAATGCTTTCATATTCCCTGTGGAGGCGCTACAGGAAAATGACGCACTTGCTATGATGTTCCCCCACAGATGATTGTGAAGGAATCAGCAGGGCATGTTGTGATTAGTATACAGTGGTCCCTCACATTTCAATGGCTTTAGGACACCATATTGTCATCGTTCAATGGTCTTTCCTGGGACATTGCATGTTGAGTTTTTTTTTTTTTTTTTTTCAAGATACAATGTCATAGGCGCTTCTCATCAGCGTAATGTGGTTTATTGGAAGATTCAACCAATTATCATGGAACATTTTTCTTGTAAAACCTCTGCATTAGTGCAGTAGATGCAATGATTGGCGGTCTAGTAGCGCCTCCCTACAGTACAGTGCATGTTCTGCACTGCTCTTACATGTGCAGGATAAGCAGCTCCCTTGGGCACCAGGTGAGGGCTCCATTTCCTTGTTCTGGTACATTGTGTATAAAGTACATGACAGGACTTGTATTACTTATCTGCTTAAAGGGTTGTTGCTGCCATAGTTGAATGGCATAACACCAGGGTATTCTGATAGGTGTTGGACTCTCCATTCTGTTCTATGGGGGGTCTGATTTCAGGTGAGGGGTGTGTTTGGCTGTACTCTGTCACATAATCTCCAAAAAATTGGGAATCTCGCATGACGTTTTAAATTGTGATCTCTCACCTCTGTCTACAAGTGTCACCTGCTGCAGACGGTGTCACAAGGGGGCCTTATTTGTTCTGGACTAAAGAGATTAGGGACGACTGCCCAAGTAGTTGGCTTGGGGTCCCTTACTGAGCTAGTACTTTGCTATAGATATAAGGCTTTCCTTTTAATAGGGGGGTTTCCACCAAAACTTGATGAAAAAGGGAGTTATTTCCCTCTTTCAAAAAGCAAAAAGGGTTAAATGTTGAGGATAGAGATCAGTTTTTTAAAAAGTGTGTATAGAGGTTAAGAGTTAGATATAATAGAAGTTACGTTTTAGTGTTTAATAGATAGAGAACTGATAGAGTTTAAGTTTGCCAAAGGCAAAATAGTAAATATAGTGGCTGTACTCTGAACTCCTATAGAACAAAGGGGAGAGTCCTCCACAAGCGGCATCTGCTCTCCATTCTGAGCCGACACTTTCGGGGGCCCATTCCTGAGATAGAGGCAGGTCCCAGAGCTGATGGCCTATACTATCAATATGCCATTAAACTCTATGGTGGGAACACACGTTCATTTCCTGTCGTCTTCAGGTTGCATTTATGTTGGTGACATTTTGGGGCTTTGGAATCCGTTTTCTATAGTTATGGTCCCAACATAATATCCTAGAACTGATGAATATTGTAGATTGAGGGACTGCTGTATTATCTAGGGAGTCTTCCAATATAAAGTGATTGACCCCCTCATTGCCATAGGCCCCCCTGTGGCCATGTAGAGGGCAGGCAAGTAAGTATTGCTCGATGCTGATGTCACATTGGAAGCACAGGGCTGCGCTCAGATGCAAGCTGTATCCTATTCTGCTGATCCGTGCAGTGTGGGAGCAGGACGCTTCTGCAGCTGTCACAGCTCTGATCCTTCACAGTTTATCCAGCCCTGCTACCGTATCTGCTGTGAAGCAATCATCCCGGATGTCGGGCCAGTCACCCCATCCCCCAGACAAGGTGCCGTTTCTTCCCCATAGTAACCATCAAGATTCTGGCATCAACTGAGAGATGCGTTTGGATTGGTTGCTATAGGCAATGCCAGTGATTTGTGCAGGAGGTATGAGAAGCTGCTCCTGTACGTTACATATGGCTGACACGTCAGTGACACGGAGCCGTGCTGTCAGGCATCATGATTCTGCACATTTCACCAACAGTCAGGTTACAGAGTCCAAGAACAAAGCCGTGCGGGACCTGTCTGACTCCGTGGGGTAGAATGACTAAAACAGTCTCAGGCGGTGTAAACTTACACTAGACAGTCTAGGATGCAACCGATTTATCACAGAGACTCATGCGGTTGATACATTTAGAGCACCTTTACCACTTTATTGGCTTGTTTAGTATTACACCGTCGAAATGCTGCTGCAGGTTGGCACGCCGCCAGTCACACCCCCTTGCATAGGGCACAAAGCACGCCTGACACCTGTAATAATTGTGGTACTAGGTCGCTGTTTTAGTGCAAATTCTGGTGCAGTTGCAATAGTACACCTGCTCCTATGCATACAGTGGTTACACCTAAAAGCATGTGATTCGAAGACAGATCTGCAGCACTTTGCAGGATATGGGGGCTAATACACTTCAGAACGCCACCGAAGTGGCAGTGCCCATTTTGGGGCTGGGTTTACAAAGGCCCTGCTCCTTTGCAGTATGCAAGAAATCCTTTGGTAGGCCACATATGACTCAAGCGACCCCTGTTGTGCGGGACTGTTCAGTCATAGAACAGACCTGCACAGCATAAGACCCTCATACTTAGGAAGTCTGATATTATACGTTTAATTTTTTTTTCTTTGCTTGATTATATGTTGGGGAAAAAAAGTGATGCATGGGTATTGTAGAGGGCTAGTCATTAGAGAGAGTGCCTTTCAGTCAAGGGTATGTTCACATCTCATACATGTCTCAAAACCAGTAATGAGGTACAGAGGGTCCCCGACTTGCACCATTCCGACTTACATCTGTCCCCTAGTTACAAACGGAGACTTATGGGGCATGCTGGCACTTGTAGCTCCATGTTCCACAGCAGATAATGGCTGTGGAATGACCAGTTCCAGCGTGCTATACGTAGTGTTTGGATGCTGGCCAAGTAATAAAGATATATACTTTGTCTTCTTATTTATTAATACATATAAATATATAATGCAAACTTTATGCTTCGTCTTCAAAACCGTACCATGTATACAAAAATAAGAGTACAGAACACTTAGCTGTGCCACAGCAGCACATGAGATGAAAATGAGGTGAAATCTTCTTAACAGGGACACAGACAGCAAAACAAATGTAAAAACCCTTCCCTGAACTATGTGATACAAAAAAAAAAAAAAAAATAACCTTTTTGTGCTGGAGTAACATTTAATAAATAAACCTGTTCTGACTTGCATACAAAAACAACTTAAAGGGGTTGTCTCACTACAAGCATTGCTTTTTATATTAAAGATCTTGCAAAAACAAGTCACTTTGCAATATATGTTCATTAACAGTATCCTACCTATTCTGAAATATCCCCTCTTGTATGGGCTGCATCATCTCCTCAGGTCGCTATAGCTACAGACCTGTTTGATCTCTCCTGATAGGCTGTCAGCACTGGTTGCTATAGCTACAGACCTGGCTTCTACTGCAGCCTAGTAGAAGCCAGTAAACACGCCCCTGAATTCAAAATGAAACCAAGAAAACAGGACTGAGGTAAAATGAATCAATGTAGTGAGACAATCCCTTTAAGAACAAACCTCCAGTCCCTGTCCCATTTGTAACCCGGGGACTGCCTGTATTTGGCATTTAGACATTTACTGTGGCGCACCTGCTCCATAGGCTATAATGGAGCAGACATAGTCTACTTGTGGTTGTGTTGGGTCTGTATTACACTGTTATAGGTTTTATCTGTGGGATGGTGCGGTAGATTATAAAGTGTTGGCTGACGTTAGAGATAGCGACTGTATCCTCTATAATGCATACGCTGGATATCCACTGAAGAGTCCTGACTGGTTACCATTGAACACCAGGCTGAGGAGTCTCCAGGCAGCACAATGTGAACAAGTGGCTTTCACATGGATGGGATCTTCGTCAGAGGCTTCATGTGCCATGAGACCAGGGAGGGCTCATCCCTTTAATAAAACCTTGGTGTTCATTATGGACTCTGTTCTGTTGGCAGCATTAACAAACCAGGTTCTGGAGACGCTTAAAAAACATATTTACCTTTAGGACAAATAATTGGGAAATAATGGTTTGGATTTATCAACACTGTCTAATACTTGGTGTACACTACAGGACAGTCAGTGCAGCACATCTATCATAGTGTAGATACATCTGGCACATGTTTAACGTTACCCTTACAGATTCTATTAGTAGGTTCACTTTATGCCACGAGCTGCATGTGAAGCCGCACCCCTCTCTGAGAAGCCATTCCCCTTTTGCCAGGGCTGCACCCCTTTTGTTGGAGGAGGCAAAAAAGCCATAATACATGTAGTGCAAAGCATGTATGCCAGTATTTTGCTGCAAATTGCCATAATAAATACAGAAAGTCCCCGGTTTACAAACAGGATGGGGACTGTTGGTATATTTAGAACTAGTATGGTATGAGATGCTGACACTTGTAGTTCCACAACTACAGATGCCAGCATTCCACACTTCACATGTACTTATTGTGTGCCAGTTAGTACATGCGTTTATATCATGTGCTGCTGTGGCATGCTAATACTTGCAGGAGTGGCGAGAGGGGGGCGTGGTGCCGGGGCTGGCAGGAGGGAGAGTGGCGGGAGGGGGGCGTGGTGCCGTGGCTGGCAGGAGGGAGAGTGGCAGGAGGGGGAGTGGTGCCGGGGCTGGCGGGAGGGAGAGTGGTGCCGGGGCTGGCGGGAGGGAGAGTGGTGCCGGGGCTGGCGGGAGGGAGCTTGGTGCCGGGGCTGGCGGGAGGGAGAGTGGTGCCGGGGCTGGCGGGAGGGAGAGTGGTGCGGGGGCTGGGGGGTGGGAGTGTGGTGCCGGGGCTGGCGGGAGGGGGAGGGGTGCCGGGGCTGGCGGGAGGGGGAGGGGTGCCGGGGGCTGGCGGGAGGGGGGAGTGGTGCGGGGCTGGCGGGAGGGGGAGGGGGTGCGGCGGCGGGCGGGAGGGGGAGGGGTGCCGGGGCTGGCGGGAGGGGAGGGTGCCGGGGCTGGCGGGAGGGAGAGGGGTGTCGGGGCTGACGGGGGGGGGTGCCGGGGCTGTCGGGAGTCGGGAGAGGGGTGCCGGGGCTGGCGGGAGTCGGGAGAGGGGTGCCGGGGCTGGCGGGAGCAGTAGAGAGGCTGTGGTAAGACCCGTGGTGCTGCAGCCGGTTGGCAGAGGAATGACAGAGACTTGCGATGTTATGGGGCAGTGTGTGATGTCGACACACTGAGCCACGCCCCATAAGTCTGTCAGTCGCAAGTCTGAACAGTCTAAGTCGGGGACTGGCCGTTTGTCGCATTGTGCTGATGTGATTCCATGAAATGTCGGCGGCGTGCCCTGGTGCCCTGGTGCCCTGGCAGGCTTCTGTACAATTAGAAGGATACATTGTTAGAGACCTTTTATAAGGGGCCGTTCACACGGCTGATTTGGGCACTGATTTCAGCAGTATTGCGTGCTGTATTTGCGCTGCAGTACGGCTGGAATCCGTCCCAGTCATTACGGTAATCCACAGATCTCCTAGAGAACTATGCATTTAGTCTCTCCTCCCCGCTCGGCGGGTGCGGGGGGCGGCACCTCGCCGGCCCATAGACATTCATTACTATTGGCACGTATACGCCGCTGGTAATTCATGTCCCTTATCTCCCCCGGCGGCGGATTCGCTGAGCAGGGAGGAGAGACGTAATCCATAGTTCTCTATGAGAGCTGTGGATTACCGTAATGACTGGGACGGATTCCAGCCGTAATTTGCGCACTCCGGCGCGTAATTATGGACTAAATTACGTCAAATTTTAAGCCGTGTGAACATAGCCTTAGGGGCCGTTCACACGGCACAGGACAAATACCGGCTGGTTTGCCGGCCGGTATTTGTCCTGTTTTGCGCCCGTCCTCACGGCCGCGGGGGGGACGGCTTTTCTCCGCGATGAGCAGAGAACAGCCCTCCCCCCTCTCATTGACATGCACATATTCTGTCCGGAAACCAGACGGAAGATGGTGCCTCCACAATGTTTTACCGCCGGCGACAAATCAGTCGGGCAGAAAACCCGTGCAGTGAGGACGCCCTTAGAGAGAAGTGTGGAAGTTCCTCTTCCATAAAGTTTCCATTTAGGCCTCTGGTGATTTGATCCCATGTTGCCACTGAATAGCCTTGATACACCCCTGCAGGGCAGCCTGAGTGCCGCTTTAGGCCTCGTTCAGGGGGGCGTGCTGTAATCCTATTTAATGCTCTGGGTTGTGATGTAACTGCAGCTCCTGCTCTTCTACTGCACTGAATATACAGCGCTATTCAGGGGTTATCAGACTGTAAGAAATATAAGGGCAGTGATACTCACATGTGCCTGCAGGAATTGTTGCATGATTAGTGATTTTTTTTGTTTTTTCAGCGCCATGAGAGAAGGGGACACATGATCTGACCCGGCACTGATCCTGGCTGAATACGGCGGCAGAGTGGTCCTGCCATCTAGTCTTTATTAACACATTTTAATCTTGTGGCATTAAAGGGAATCAATCACCAATATATATATTTATTTTACTAAATAAAACAAGACACTGATGCATCTTCCCTTCTCAGCTGTTTTTTTTTCGGATTCTATTTTTTTTTTTTCTCTCTTTTTTTAGTTCTGTTGTCTGTCTAGGATTATGGGAGCGGCCATCTTGCCTGGACTGTTTTTTACAGCATTTAGAGAGTGCTTTACTGCAGCTACATAGACATAGGAGTCCATGAAAAAGAGCAGATAAAACTTCTACAGGAGAGTTTTGTAGGCACACTGTGTCCTGGGACGAAGTCAGTGATAGAGGGCGAACTGTGACTATCTCCTATTGTGATTGGTGGATCCTGTTTTCTCTATACACATTGATGTCGCTTTTCAGTGTAATCCTGCTTGTACTGGTAATAAGGAGACTGCTGAAACGTTTTTCTACTTAACAGGAAGCATTAAACTAATATTAGGCCTAGTGGCCAAAGAGAAAACTGCAGGATCTCCGTTTTTTTTCCCTTTCTTTCATAAATATTGATCGTAATCAGGGAAATGTTAAAAAAAAAAAATCTTATAAAATGTGTTTGACATGATTTAAACCACTGGTCTCAAACTGTGGTCCTCCAGCTATTGGGAAACTACAACTCCCATCATGCATTTATATAATCTGGAACAGTGGGCATGATAGGAGTTGTAGTTTCCCGACAGCTGGAGGACCACAGTTTGAGCAGTAGGTCTGATGACACATTCCCTTTAAGACCTGTGGCCCCTGCGTGGTTCCTCTGTTTATTCCTTCTAGAAATGGATTGCTAAATCTGTCAGCTGGTCTTTACCAATCGGGGGCATGTCCCTGCATGGTCTCTGATAGTGTCCAATCGGTGCTGACCGTATAAGGAGGGACACAACTGGAATGGTAACACCCACCTGACTGATTCAGTAACACATGAATATATTCATAGATAGACAATATATAGAACACAGAGATAGAAGCCACTAAGCCTCGCCCCTTTCTATAAACCACACCCAATTCTATTAGGCCACACCCATTTGATATTAAATATAATCATTGGGGGGGGGGGGGGGGGCATACAAAAAAAAAGTGTGATGTAAAGCATGTACACCTTTATGTTGGTGCAGTTGTCATAATACATAAGTCTACGGCCTTGCTTTGAGCTGTGGCGCTCTCCCTAAGGAGAGATCTTCCCTTTCTGAGCCACTCATTGCCTCTCACCCAGCCAGCCAGCATCGCTCTGCTCTGTACTGACGAGGGGCAAACGCCCCGACACGGCCGTCTACAGATGAGTGATGCTGGCTTGGCTAATATTCCTTTTGCTTTCCAAAGACCCAGTGGGTCAAATGCAAATTGAGGATTTGTTACATCCAATAGAGGGCGCTTGAGCTTCTCAGCTCCTTTCCCATAATTATACAAACATGGAAGAGAGAAACATAGACCGCACATCCTTACACTATACGTTTATCTAATGCTTCTCAGCAAAACTATATAAAAAAAACGAACAGGAGGTTCTTAGTATAATTTTTGCACAAAACGTATAGGCCCACTTGCCACGTCGCGGCGACCTCTATTAAGTGGGTCCCTACTCTAAATGGGGGTAACGGCGAATGGCGGCCACCACCGCAGCAACAACCACACAGATGAGGGGCACTGCCCAGTGGCCCAACAGCACCACTCCTTTCCCATAATGCCTAGTGAGATAATATGCAACCAATGTGCTGATTCTTCCTCTGTGCAGCCGGCAGGGTGGTTGTCGGGTTTTCAGTGCTTTCCTCTGATAGTCTGGTTCACATGTTGGGTAGATTTTATTTTCCCAGCATGCCTTAATACAGGATATACTTGCTTACATTGAGGTTATGGTAAGACTGTATTCATTGTTCAGCATCTTACATATTTAGAATCCTAGGAAAACAGTCAGAATCCTGAACCCTCTACCCCCCCCCCCCCCCCCCATGTGCCTCCGTCTATGCTGGCAGCCTCCTTGCCGTACAGAGCCGGACCCTGCATTGCTAATGCTCTTCCCTGCTATTTCTGGGTCCCAGACCTGTATCTGCTTAGCATTGATTTGTATTTTTACTTGGGCGCAGCTGTTCCAGGCTGAATACTTTCTCAGGAAAAATCAATGTCAGTAGCATGGAAAATGAGCAACAAATAGTGAGGATTAGTTTTCTCGGCAGTGTCTGAATCAGTGTCTCCTGGCAGAGCCCTGCACTGTGGCGCTGCCCGTCCTGATGCGGATGACGCTTAACCCTTTCACCTTTACACATTGATTAGTCCAGCCCCTTGTGTCAAGTAAAGAGGTAGAAATCACAGGAAAGCTGAACAATTCCACATAAATGGGTCTGTGAACATAAATCGCTGACAATAAGAAATCTAGAATCCCTATTAAAATATACCTTTTATTAAAATATCTCTAAAAGAAAATCCAAATCACAAATCTGATGAGTAACCAAAATACAAAAATTTAAAATGCCATGAGAGGGGTAGGTTCTCTTGAAATAGAGACAAGTTATCCCTATGGATAATCCCCATAAGTTCCTTAAAGGGAATGTGTCATCAAAAATGACTTAAACACATTGTTTAAGAATTTTTGGTTATATATATATTTTTTTTTAATTTTCCATATCACTTTCAATATTTTTTTATAATTCTTAAGTCCTGCAGTTTTCACTTTGACCACTAAGCCTAATAATAGTTTGACACTTCTTATTCTGTAGAGAGAGAGTCTCAGTTGCCTGTTCATTATCAGCACAAAGAGGGTCAAACTGGAAGGAGACACCGGTGTGAATAGATAACACAGGATCCACCAGTCACAAGAGGAGATAGTCACAGTTCACCCTTTCACTTCCCTGCACACTGATTTCTTCTCAGGTCACAGAGCATGACTAGAAAACTCTCCTATAGAAGTGAATGGGAGTCAGTCTCAAGTCCTAGGTGCATGAAGCTTCTGTAAAGCATCTCTCTGACTGCTGTTAAAGCAGTGCAAACATTGCCTAGTGGCAAAAGTGAAAACTGCAAGACTTAAGAATCATTAAAAAAAATATTTAAAGCTATATGAAAAATTAAAAAAAAAACTACCAAAAATTCCTAAAAAATGTGTTTAACACAAAAATGGGACTTAAACAATGACTCATTTTTTGATGACATATTCCCTTTAAAGAGGCGGGGAGATCGCCCTGACAAGGGCGGCCCCACCTATCGATGGCTCACCCTGTCAATCCCTACTCAACTCCCTATAGTCACTTAAACATAGGCTTCCAAACATTGTTGTAGTAATGGACAAACAGTAAATGAGATAATCCTTCTAAATCAATAATAAAAGCTAAAATACGACTTTATCACCGTTCTAAATCCAAATCCTGACGCGTTTCTCCCCCGTCTGTCGTGCAGGGGTTCATCAGGGGTCAACCATAAACATAATTCAGTGTAGCTTTATAGACTGATACCGCAAGGATGCTCCCAGATGGCGTGGCCCATGTAAAGTGCACTGTGACATTTATAAATGTAAAGTTTTTCATTGCTCCCTCTCTATGTTGTGCTCAGTGTGTGCCTCAGGGCAGGGTACGATCAGGGCAGACTTTCAGCCTCTGTTTCCATTCACTGACTGCAAGCAGACATCTTGGAAATGAGGATAAATTGGAACCTCGTGTGCATTTTAAAATCACAATAAGCTTGGGAGATTCTCAACAGCCAATTATTTTTGGAGAAGCTTTCATCAGCCAATGTGGTATTTATTGCATGGCGGCCACATGGATGAGCAGCTTTTATGTCCTTCATGTTTGAGCCAAGTATTACCAAATCACCTGCTGCTGATATTGAGCAACACTCTACACCTCTATTCTCAATGGTGTCTCCTAGGACATTGTATCTTGAGATCACACACATCATACAATGTCACAAACACTGCTGAACTGTGGCTCAGGTGATTGAAGGCAGATCCAACCAATTATCAGGAACATCTTGCTTGTGTATCTTCTTTATTAGTGTAGTAGATGCAGTGATTGGCGGGCTAGTAGCGCTCCCTATTACTATTAGTGCGTTACTACATGTCCTGTACTGCTCTTTACTTGTGCTAGGATGAGTGTCTCCTTTGTGCAACAGGTGAGGACCACATATAATTATTTTATTTTTTTTCTGGTGCATTCTGAAGAATTTGGGAAAAAATGTAGGCTTCGGCACTCCTCTATAAAATGTAGATGTTTATTCCATAGCAAAATCTAAAAATGGAGAGGTCACAGGGTCAGGGCACAAAGCTAAGCTGACGCGTTTCGATCAGCAGGTCTGTCAAGCCTGATTGAAATGCGTCGGCTTCTGTGTCCTGACCCTGTGACCTCTCCATTTTTAGATTTTGCTATGGAATACACTTTTAGATTTTATAGGGAGTTCTGGATCCCACATTTTTTCTGCATAGAGTGCCCTCTCCATGCCCCCGCCCAGGGAGGTAAGCGGGCACATATTTTCTTCTCTGCATTGGGGACCTTCTGTGTGAATTACAAGACCCGAAGAAGCTCCGGTCCTCCTCATAGAAAGTGATTTCCAGCAGTTCTTATGTTCTATGTAAGAACGCACTTTGTCCGGATTCTTTATTTGCTTCATTTTCTTTAATGTCCTTTTCCACTCAAGAATTCTACGTGTGCCGCTCACACCTCTGAAATAAAAGCTGTAGAATCACATACGGTGTTATGGAATCACTTCTGTGGAAGGACACGGCTCATTTCATACGGCCCCCGCATGTGTCACATACTTAAAGGGGTTGTCTCACTACATTGATTCGTCCTGTTTTCTTGCTTTCACTTTGAATTCAGGGGCGTGTTTACTGGCTTCTACTAGGCGGCAGTAGAAGCCAGGTCTGTAGCTATAGCAACCAGCACTGGCAGCCTATCAGGAGAGATTGAACAGGTCTGTAGCTATAGCGACCTGAGGAGCTGATGTAGCCCATACAAGAAGGGATATCTCAGAATAGGTAGGACACTGCTAATGGACATATATTGCAAAGTGACTTGTTTTTGCAAGATCTTTAACATAAAAAGCAGCAATCCTTGTAGTGAGACAACCGTTTGAAAGGGAACCTGTTTTCTGATCTGCCAGCAGCATCTTGTAGAGCAGGAGGAGCTGAGCAGATTGATATGAAGCTTTGTGGAAATATGTGATCTGTTCATTCAAATTTCTGCTTGTTTTGTGTCGCGGAGTCCAGAAGGTGGTCTTACCTGTGATAAAGAGATGGCTGTCAGTCACATTTAAGACCGCCCACTGGACTTCTTAACCCAGAATAGACAGGGATTTAAATGAATAGATTACAAATTCTGCTGAACTCCCTCCTTCAGCTGCTCCTGCTTTATAACATGTTGCCTGATAGTCAGGCAGGTTCCCTTTCATTTGGTAAAGAGATGGAAGAGTTAAGTTCTTGCTAATGCTCCTTGCTCAGTCCCTTTCCTATCCTATGATGAATCACCTAGTAATGCACTACATTCAAGAAATCTGCTTCTTTCCTCCCCTTGTTTAACCATAGGCAAAAAAGGTTACTAAAATAGGTCCCCTTGGAATCCTATGCGTTCCCATTATAATTTATGTGCTGTGAAATCGAGACTTCTCCTCCAGGCTGATCAGCCTATAGAGGACGTGCACAGCGACCGCAGGTTACTTCAAGACCCGCTCCAATACAGATGTGTGGTTTGGGAAGAGCAGTAAATGACCACTTTGACCTTGTGTCACCTCTTTGGTAAAAATTGGTTATAATGGAAAGAAGTGCAAGTATATAACAGAATGCGATTCCACACATGACTGGCCGCTCCTGGCTGGTGGGCTGTTCAGCAGATTGGGAAAATTCCCCATCTGGGACCGCACCTAATTCTCATCTAAGAAGCCAGTTTTTTTTCTCCCTTAGGTTTGCGCTCATTTCATTTCTCAAAGTCCGAATTGACCAACAACAGCTTATTATATCATAAAGCTGTCACTATAATGTACTCCTCGAGCAGCACGTCTATCTTCAGCTGTCCTCCCACCTCTCCTCCAACTCTCTTCTTGACCCACTACAATCTGGTTTCCAACCCCACCACTCTACCGAAACCGCCCTAACCAAGGTCACCAATGACCTAGCAACTGCTAAAGCCTCACGCCACAAACTCTGTGCTCCCCTCTTGACCTGTCCTCTGCCTTTGACACTGTCGACCATTCCCTCCTGCTACAAATCCTCTCCTCCCTCGGCATCACGGACTTGGCTCTTTCCCTGGATCTCCTCGTACCTCACTGATGGGACTTTCATGCGTCTCTCATTCCCCGCTCCACCTCCTCCCCCCGGGCCTCTCTCTGTCGGTGCCCCCCCAGGGTCAGTCCGGGGTCCACTACTCTTTCTATCTACACCTTGGCCTCGGTCAGCTCATAGCCTCACACGGATTTCATTACCACCTGTATGCTGACGATACCCAACTCTACATCTCCGGGCCAGATGTCACCTCTCTTCTCTCCCGGATCCCAGACCTTCTATCGTCCATATCCTCCTTCTTCTCCTCCCGTCTCCTAAAACTAAATGTGGAGAAAACAGAACTCACCATCTTTCCACCATCCAACTCTACCCTTGCCCCTGATCTCTCTATTACAGTCAACGGCTCTACACTCTCACCTGTTCCGCAAGTCCGCTGCCTTGGGGTAATCCTAGACTCTGCTTTATCTTTCAAACCACACATTCAAACCCTTACCTCTGTCTGCCGCCTCCACCTGAAAAACATCTCTCGCATCCGCTCAGTCCTCAACTATGGCACTACAAAAATGCTGGTCCATGCCCTTGTCATCTCCCGCCTAGACTACTGCAACATCCTTCTCTGTGGCCTCCCAGCTAGCATCCTCGCTCCCCTCCAATCCATCCTCAACTTTGCTGCTCATCTTATCCACCTCTCACCTCGCTACTCCTCTGCCTCTCCCCTCTGCCAATCCCTTCACGGGATTCCCATTGCCCAGCGAATTCATTTCAAGCTAATAACCATGACCTACAAGGCTCTCCATGACCTTCCCCTCCATA
>JAODAL010000961.1:180000-205000 GCA_025379985.1 Phyllomedusa bahiana
CTCCCCTCCCTTCACAGTGAAAACTCCCCTATACAAGTCTATGGGACAGTATCTGTCTTAAGAATCCTATGTGCATGAAGCTGCTGTAAAGTATCTCTCGGACTGCTGTTAAAGCAGTGCAAGCAAGAATGTCTTCCCCACAGTCATATATGGAGACATCTACAATCGGGAAATAAAAACGACAGAGGAAAAGAATATGGATCAGGGGCTTGATTTAATAAGTAAAAAAAAAAATGGTGACAGATTCCTTTTAAGGTTTATTTTTTTGTGTTCTATACCAATAGATACCATTCAGGAAACTGGTTGGAAACTGTAGTCGGCGCAGTTGTGGTGACCTTTATCAGATGTACCCAGCTGTCCATAGGATTTTAGACATGGCAAAAGAGGACACCTATGTGCCTGAGTGTCCATTGGCTTTGCTGCATACATCTAGGCACACTTGCCATTCAGGACTATGGGAATGCCATTGTCTGAGCGGTGATTGGCATCCCGTCTCTGCCATTGTGGGTGGTTCGTGTATATGAAAGTTTATAGGTTTAGTGCATGATCTGTAAAATCCTTCATTGGTATAATTTTATATTCACACAATTCAGGCTAGATTATCTCCATGAAGGCAGCATGGTGGCTCATTGGTTGGCTTTCCAGGGCTGGGGTCAAATCCCACCAACATCTGCTGATTTTACCTAGCAATTTTTATTTTTAGAGCATCATTAAGTGTCAGGCGCTCAAGTACATATTAGAAGACGAATAATATCAGACAGAGGCAATAATAGTAACACACTGATATGGAATGAGGCAGGACCCTGCCCCTGAGAGCTTACAATCTACAATGGAGAGCGGGAGACAGAAGGTGAGGGGCGGAGATGTCTGTATTGTGGTGGACAGACAGAAGGGGTATTGTAACATGGGTTTTCTGGTTGCATTTGCACCTAGTAAAAGTGGCAGAGTCTCTGTGTTGGGGCAGTGAGTTCCAGAGTATGGAGGAAGCACGGGAGAAGTCTTGGAGACGGTTGTGTGAGGAGCTGAAAAGAGGAAAGCAGAGGACGACGTCCTGTAAAGGCCATGTTCACACGGTTTAAAATGGGCCGTATTTCAGTCCGTAATTACGCGCCGAAGTGCGCAAATTACGGGCTGAAAACGGCCCATTCATTACGCCGGGCGGGGAGATAATTGACAGGTCACTTTCTAGCGGCGTATACGCGCCGCTAGCAGTGATTGTCTATGGGCCGGCGAAGTGCCGCCCCCCCCCGCTCACTCCCCCGCTCCCGCCCCGTCCACACGGCGTAATTGCGGGGCGGAATTACGTCCCGCAATTAAGCCGTGTGAACCTAGCCTAAGGCGCAGCGAGTGTGTGAGCGGAGGTTTTGTGAGATTAAAGGGGTTTTGCCACAAAGTGAGTTCCTTACCTCCTTATCAGCTCAGGGGAGAATATAACCAAAGCATGCTGAGTCATTAATGCTGCAGGGGTGAGGGGGAGGGGGGTGAGCAGAGAGTGAGGAAGAAGGGAGCGTCTCAAAAGTTTACTCAAATAATAACATTACAACAGGGGATTATCTATACAGCAGACCGCCTCATACACTGCACTTTCTCCCCAGCCCCTTGCAAGCTCCTTCATGTTCCCTGTCATCAGATAAGAAGTGCAAACACGCAAGTGCGGCCAGATCAGCTCCTGTCAGTGTCCTGGTCGTGTCTAATGTAAACTTTCAGGTAACTAAGGGGGACTGAGCAATGCTGTAGCTCTCAGAGGCTTCACTTTTTATAAATCGCATATATTTAGAAAAGTGATTAAATACCTATTTTGGAGGATCCCACGTCAACATTACGTTGTGGCAAAACCCCTTTAAGACAATATATGGGGGCAGGGAGGGAGGTAGGTTATGGAGAACCTTGTATGTCATTGTTAAAAGCCTGAACTGAATTTGTTGGGCAATGAGTAGCCCGTGGAGGGATTGGCAGCAGGAGCAGCGAGATGGATCAGACGGGCAGCGGAGGTCGTTTTACTGTCATTTTTGGCACTCCTTTGGGGTGTGTGTTGTGCCACTAGTCAGCCCCCTCAAAAAAAACATTTAAAGATGTTGTGTGACATTACCCTAAAAATAAGTCTGTTCTTGTTGCCCATAGCAACCAATCAGAGCTCTGCTTTCATTTTCTGGCTTCTGATTGGTTGCTATGGGCAACAAGGACAGTCTTGAGGTATGTTCACACGGCTTATTTTGATTTGGTTTTGGAGCATTTCCGCTCCCAAAACAGCATCCAAAACGCCCCTGGTTCATTGTCATTGATTCAATGTAAAGCGTTGTCGTTCACACGCGATAAGGTTTTCAATCACATTTTATAAAATAAATAAATAAGCCATGTGAACACACCCTTAGGCTATGTTCACACGGCTTAAAATGGGCCGTATTTCAGTCCGTAATTACGCGCCGGAGTGTGTGAAATACGGCTGGAATCCGTCCCAGTCATTACGGTAATCCACAGTTCTCATAGAGAACTAGGGATTACGTCTCCTCTCCCTGCTCGGAAAATCCGCCATGGGGGGAGAGAAGTGACATGTGAATCAGGCTGGGTTCACACGGCTTATTACGCCCCGCAATTACGCCATGGGGGAGGGAGCGGGGGGGGCCGGCACCTCGCCGGCCCATAGACTATCAATACTAGTGGTGCGTATACGCCGCTGGTAATTCACATGTCACTTCTCTCCCCCCGCTCCCGTCCCCGTCCCCACGCCATAATTGCGGGGTGTAATTACGCCCCGCAAATAAGCCGTGTGAACCCAGCCTTAGGGTGCGTTCACACGGCAGTGGACAAATACCGGTCGGTTTACCCGGCCAGTATTTGTCTGGTTTTGCGGCCGTCCTCACGGCCGCGGGGGGGGGTGGCGGCTTTTCTCCACGATGAGCGGAGAACAGCCCTCCCCCTCCCGGAAACCAGACGGAAGAATGAACATGCTCAATGTTTTTTGAGCAGACCGCGGGCGGCAAACCCGTGCAGTGGGGACTGCTGCACGGGTTTTCCATAGAGCCCAATTGTGTCTTAAAAACCGGCTGAAAACCCTTTCCGTGGGGACCTGCCCTTATTGTTAGACAGTTTAGAGAAATGAGGCCCAATGTGAATAATGAGTGTGTACAGCGGCGTGGAGTAGATGAGGCTGGGTTGAACCTGTCAGGGGTTTGCTGGCTTTCCCGGCCACGTGCTGTTCTCTCACATCACAGGCGGTTGCCAGGTTGGGGCTACATTTTGTGCTGTGATAGAGCAGTTCGTTATCTGTCCAGTTTACTATTGCTCCATCTGTGTCAGTGCTATAGAAGGGAATACAATGATTGCTGCACGTCTTAGTTATCACTGTAGTCCACGGGTGTCAAACTGCGGCCCTCCAGCTGTTGGGAAACTACAACTCCCATCATGCATTTCTATAATCTATAACAGTGGGCATGATGGGAGTTGTAGTTTTCCAACAGCTGGAGGGCCGCAGTTTGACACCCTTAGTCCGATTACACTGTGTGAATATACAAAACCAAATGCGGGTCTTGTTGGTGAAAGGCCTCGATGCTTTCCCCTCCCTCCATGACGGAAATGTAACACATGTAACGCCGGGGTTTCCTAAATGTAGCATTTAACCCGGGCGCAGCTGCTCTAATCAGTTTCTCATTTATCATTTTGGTACAATGAAAAAAAACGTAATTGAAATTCTCCTCGCCTTCCCCACGACCAAAATCCAAATGTCCATCAAAGCGAACAGCCCGTTAGTGGCAGCGCCTCTTCCCAGCCCTGAATTATTGATGCCGTATTGTTTTAATCATTCCGCTTTGATATGTTGTCTCTTTTTAGTTGCGCTCGCTCTTTTGCTGGAAGGGAATATTTCATCTTTCTCTTTAGATGATAATGGAAATCTTTTATCATCAGGACTTCAGGAATCTGACAGAAGAGGAATGATAGCCTGGATAGTATGCTCCTTGTGATGGGCACAATTTATTTACAGGTTATGGAAACTTCTCTTTCGTCTGGTCTCATATACTGCACTGTCACCAGTTCACACCACCATCATGGCTTCTGTTATGATGGGAATTAGGACGACGAAGCTCGATCCATCAAGGAATGATCACATACAACGCCTGACAAACCCTATCATGGAGTCAATCAGTGCTGAGTTATACTTCCTGTCAAACCTGTCAGATGGTTTCTGCTGCCCTATCTGACAGCAGGATGTGATAGAGGGAGAGAAGCTGAGCTCTGTGATATATAGGGTTATATGATAGAGGAGAGGAGCTGAGCTCTGTGATATATAGGGTTATATGATAGAGAGAAGCTGAGCTCTGTGATATATAGGGTTATATGACTGAGAGGAGCTGAGCTCTGTGATATATAGGGTTATATGATAGAGGAGAGAAGCTGAGCTCTGTGATATATAGGGTTATATGATAGAGGGAGAGAAGCTGAGCTCTGTGATATATAGGGTTATATGATAGAGGAGAGGGGCTGAGCTCTGTGATATATAGGGTTATATGATAGAGGAGAGGAGCTGAGCTCTGTGATATATAGGGTTATATGATAGAGGGAGAGAAGCTGAGCTCTGTGATATATAGGGTTATATGATAGAGGAGAGGAGCTGAGCTATGTGATATATAGGGTTATATGATAGAGGAGAGGAGCTGAGCTCTGTGATATATAGGGTTATATGGTAGAGGAGAGAGGCTGAGCTCTGTGATATATAGGGTTATATGGTAGAGGAGAGAGGCTGAGCTCTGTGATATATAGGGTTATATGATAGAGGAGAGAGGCTGAGCTCTGTGATATATAGGGTTATATGATAGAGGAGAGAAGCTGAGCTCTGTGATATATAGGGTGATATGGTAGAGGAGAGAAGCTGAGCTCTGTGATATATAGGGTTATATGGTAGAGGAGAGGGGCTGAGCTCTGTGATATATAGGGTTATATGGTAGAGGAGAGAGGCTGAGCTCTGTGATATATAGGATTATATGGTAGAGGAGAGAAGCTGAGCTCTGTGATATATGGGGTTATATGATAGAGGAAGAAGCTGAGCTGTGATATATAGGGTTATATGATAGAGGAGAGGAGCTGAGTTCTGATATATAGGGTTATATGATAGAGGGAGAGAAGCTGAGGTCTGTGATATATAGGGTTATATGATAGAGGAAGAGAGGCTGAGCTCTGTGATATATAGGGTTATATGATAGAGAAGAGAACCTGAGCTCTGTGATATATAGGGTTATATGATAGAGGGAGTGAAGCTGAGCTCTGTGATATATAGGGTTATATGATAGAGGAGAGGGGCTGAGCTCTGTGATATATAGGGTTATATGGTAGAGGAGAGAGGCTGAGCTCTGTGATATATAGGGTTATATGGTAGAGGAGAGAGGCCGAGATCTGTGATATATAGGGTTATATGATAGAGGAGAGAAGCTGAGCAGAATACGCACTTAAATCCATAGGAGCAGTTTCACGATGAGATTGACATCTGGTGCTGAATTGCCACTACAGTTTTATCTACAGACTTCGTGCAGATTTTCCACTGCGGAAAATCTGCAGCATTTATGACCCATGTGAAAGCACTAAATCCGCGCCACTGAATCTGCCCATAGAATGTCCACACTGATCTGCCTCTAAATTCAACATCAAATTTGTCTACAACTGAAAGTCTGCTTAAACAAAACCCTACAAAGCCAAACGAAACCACACAATGTGTATTTTACAAAAGTAAACAAACTTTATTACAAAAGAAAATGTGAACAAAAACTAAATCACAAATAGTGGTGGGAGTAGGGAATAGGAATTAAATTAGAAATGCCATATAATTCCTCCTGGACACACAATTTAATAAGATATTCCCTTAAAAATCAAGGTTACAACAACTGTGATTATAAAAAAAAAACAAAAAAATGTGGTCACACATAAAATATACAAAAATAATCAAAAATTCAAATGTAATCAAAAGTAGTCAAATGGTAATCTAACCAAAGAAAGGGATTAAAGTATCATAAGGTTACAGACCAGGGTCAGATACTGTATATAATATGCAAAAAATATTCAAATATACAAAAATAAGCCATAATAAGTAGTCAAACCCCAACCTAACCAAACGATAAGAAAGGGAATAAGTGAGGGCACGCTGACTTCTATGGTCGTTAATCTTATGATATTTTCTTAGTCTTTTTTTTTGGGGGGTTAGATTGGAGTTTGACCACTGATTATGGATTACATTTGTATATTTGATTTCTTTGTTGTATATTTTATATTTTACCACTTTATTTTTTGATAACGGTTATTGTAACCTCTATTTTGAGGGGAATATCCTGTTTATTTTTTGTGTCCAGGGTGTATTTTATTGTATTCCATTCCGCACCCCTTAAAGGGGTTGTCTCACTACATTGACTCATCCTATCTCAGTCCAGTTTTCTTGGTTTCATTTTGAATTCAGGCGCCTGTTTACTGGCTACTATGAGGCTGCAGTAGAAGCCAGGTCTGTAGCTATAGCAACCAGTGCTGGCAGCCTATCAGGAGAGATGGAACAGGTCTGTAGCTATAGCGACCTGAGGAGCTGATGCAGCACATACCAGATGGGATATCTAGAAATAGGTAGGACACTGTCAATGGACATATATTGCAAAGTGACTTGTTTTTGTAAGATATTTAACATAAAAAGCAGCGATCCTTGTAGTGAGACAACAAACAATCAGGGAATACACAGTAAAATCATACCAATTGAGTGTTATTTCACCGTAATTGCGGGCCGTACTTTTTGCGCATTGCACCGCAATTACGCCGTGTGAACATACACTTAGACAGTTTTCATAAATGAGACCCAAACCCAAAACAATAGCCAGGTATGACCACAATTCGTAAATAGACCCATAGGTTATAAAAAAAAAAACTATATATAGATGGCTAGATTGATAGCGATATGTATGTATGTGTGTGTGTATATATGTATGTGTGTGTGTATGTATATATATATATATATATATATATATATGTGTGTGTGTATGTAAATATAAACCTAGTCGGGGCAGTATGAAATAATCAGATACGTACCCATAATAGTGGAATAAATTTGGCGCCCTGACACGCATTTCACGTGTGCTGTGCTGCATCACCTTTGAATTTTTTTTGAAGCTGCAGGTTTATTAACCAATTGTCAACATACCGGGCTATTGTGTTGGGTAGCCTTACATTTTTAATGTTTGTATTTCATAAAAATTGGCTTTAAGACACATAAAATAAGACCATTGTATTGTCTCCATGTCTATAATGCATCCGAGCCAAACTTGTATGTATATGTTTCTGTGTATGTATGTATGTATATATGTGTGTGTGTGTGTGTATACCAGTGCATATCAAAAAATTAGAATATCACTGAAAAGATAATTAACATCAATAATTTAAGTCAAATAGAAACCCATATATTATATAGACTCATTACAGTATGAATTACAAGTTTAATATAATAAATTTGTGAGCCCTATAACAAAAAAAAACATAGTCCTGGAGAATCCCTTACATTTTAAATGATATTCTGATTTTTTGTATTTTATTTTTTTTATTATTTATTATTTTTTTTTATATATTAAAATTTTAAAATTCATTTTTTTCTTTTTTTAATTTTTATTTAGATTTTTTTTTTCCCCCTTCTTAATTGCATGCAAATTTTATGTAGCGAGGCGTTTCTGCCTGCGACCCTTGACCCCAAAAACCATTTTAATTGCGCCCCGGCCCCTCCTCATGCTTTTAACCTCGCTCTCCTTTTCAGCTTTTCCCAAGGGTCTTTTTCTATATTAATTCCTGTTTGTTTTTTAAATTTTTACCCCCCATGCAAGTTTTTGCTTAGCGAAACCCTTTTTTTTGTTTTGTCACTTTCCATCCCTTATTTTGATGCCCTTTTTTAAGCCTATAAACCCAAGGAAAAGCACACATTTTGGGTGAAAAACTGGGGCCCCCGTTTATTCATCTTTTCGAAAAAATGAAGACTGAAAAATGAAAATGGCCCAAGCCACCAAAATTTTTAACAGGCAGCCCCCTGACTCCACCGTTTCGATTTTAAAATCTGTCCCCTTTATTTACAAACCCCAGACTTAAATTTATGGGGCATGTGGCATTTTGGGGTTTTCCAATGTTCCAAAAGCAGAGATTTTTGCTGGGAAACAAAAAACCCTCCGCATCCCCAAAAGAGGACATGGGGGGGGCGAAATTTAACAGGGGCACAGACAGCAAAAAAAAAATTTTAAAAACCCTTTCCCTGCATTTACCCCTGCTGGAGTAAACATTTAATTTAAAAGGGTTTTTCCTGTTCCAAATTAAAATTAAAAAATTTTCCCAACCCTTAAGAACAAACCAAACATCCATATCCTGTTCCTTTAACCTGGGGCCTCCTTTTTAATTTAAAGGGTTTGCTGAGGGTCTTTTTGGGTTTATTTCTTGCGTTTTTAAAAGGGCCCAAACTTTTCTTGAAGTTTCACCCAATTTCCTCCCACACAAAATTTTGGGTTGGGGTTTTTTTGGCTAAAAAACTTCAAAAAGGGGAAAACATTTTTGTCAAAATAATAGGACTTTTTCCCAGTAATGTTTTAAACCTTTTATACTTTAGACAAGTTAACCAAAAAAATTTGTGCCCAGGTTTTTAAAACCCTTTACAATTTTTCACCTTTGTCTAAATTTTAACCTTTTTATTTTTTTGGGGAATTACCCCTTCCCCCAAGAAATTTCCCTTAAATTTTTGGCCACCTTTTTGGGGCGTTTTGTCCCTTTCCCCCTTTTTTCCCGGACACATCAAAAAATATCTAAAAAACAATCCCAGGGTTTCAAAGGCACATCCCAACAGTTTTTTGGGCCCCCAAAATTGGCATTGTAATTGGTGTGTTTACCCCAAAACTCTGATACATTAATCATAAAATTTTTATGATTCCTGTTTGGGTTTCCCCTTTAAAAGGGTAATAGGGACAAAAATTTTAAAAAAAACCAAAAATCACGAATTTACATTTTTTATTTTTTCCCAGCAGAAAAAAAAAAACTTAAACTTCTATGGGGAATAAAGCCACAAACTGTCTGAAGGAAAACTCCACGCCGCATTGGTGCATTTTTTATTTTTTGAAATAGTGTCAAAGTGGGGAAAAAATTCTCAAAAAAGAAAAGGTTTTGAAAGTGAAATTTTTATAGCCCCCTCCCTGCATCCCAGTTGGTCTTCTACCTTTGGGAAAATTTTTGCTGGAGGGGGAAAAAAAACTTTTTAAAAAAAAAAAAAAAAATATCCCAAAAGGAAAAAAAAAATTTTTTCTTCCCCGAAATTTTTGGTAATGGGGGTAAAACCCCAAACCCAAAAAGTTGGGGGTTTTAAAAATTGCGGGTTTGGGTTTTTTTTTTTAAAATTCGGGGTTTGGTCCCCCCCTTTTGGGGCTCATCGTGCACACTTGCACCCTATATACAGGAGCTTCTGTGCCTACGGTTTCCTGCCTTGTAGCCTATAGCTTGCTCGGTGGGGATAGTACACTGCACTTATAATCCACGCTCATTTCCTGCCTTAATTTTTTTCCTTTGGCCCCAAATTTTTTTCCCCCCACGTAAATTTTAAATTATTTTGCCGTTTTTCCCCTCCTTTCCCTCGGTGTTCGGTTTTTTCCCCTTTTTTTTCTGTTTTTAATAGAAATCGAGGGCAGACGCAGCAATACCTCGTGTGGATGTAAAGGGTAATTGGCTTTTGTGCCCGGCTAATTTGATGCACAATACATGACGACTCCCTTTAATAGGAGATGTCTTGTTTTATTTTGCTGGGGACCCAAGCAACAGTTTGAAATTCTTTTTTCCCGGGCCTGTCGGGGTCCCCCTTGTGGTCTTGCGTAAATTTTGGGCTTTTTTTCTTTTACCTGTTTATTCACCGGGAAAACCCCATTTTTTTGTCCCCTTCCCCTTGTTTAGCTTGTTACGTGCCGTCCTGATTTTCTGGGAAAGTATAGAATAAAAAGTATCATATGTATCGTAATATCAAGATTATTTCCATCCGGACAGTGGCTGGAAAATTTAGCCACCGGGATGAGGTCTTTTGAATATTTCCCCTTTTGCCGTTTATTGGGCCAAGAAATAACATAGGATCAATGTCAGTCTGCTCCACGCAAGCTCTCCTTTTTTATTATTCAGAACAGATTATTATGGGGAATAACAACCCAGTAGTATCTATTAAAGAAATTGTCACTGTCCCATTATATGTGAGGACATCCATTTCCGGGGTTTAGGGTTTTTTTTTAAAAGGGGGAAAATTTTCCTTAAATTTTTTTCCCCCAAAAAAAAAAAGGGGGGGGTTTTTTTTGCCCCTTTCCTTTTTTTTTTTTTTTTTTTTTTTTAAAAAAATTTTTAAAAAAAAAAAATTAAAAAAAAAAAAAAATAATATAAAAATTAAAAAAAAATTTTTAAAAAAAATTTTAAAATTTTTTCCTTTTTTTAAAAAAATTTTTTTTTTCCCACAAAATTTTTTTTAAAAAAAATTTTTTTTTTTCCCAAAATTTTTTTTTTTGGGGTTTTTTTTTAAAAAAAAAATAAAAATTTTTTTTTAAAAAAAAAAAAAAAAAAAAAACCCCCAAAAACCCCCCCCTTTTTCCCCCCCCCCAAAAAAAAAACCCCCCCCAAAACCCCAAAAAAAACCCCCGGGTTTTTTAAAATTTTTAAAAAGTTTAAAACCCTTTTTTTGGGGGAAAAACCCTTTTTAAAAATTTTCCCAAAAAAAAAAAATTTTGGGGGGGTTTTTTTTCCCCCAAAAAAAATTTTTTTTAAAAAATTTTTTAAATTTTTTTTTTTTTTTAAAAAAAAAAAATTTTTTTTTTTTAAAAAAAATTTTTTTTTTTGGGGTTTTTTTTGGGGGGGGATTTTTTTTTTTTCCCCCCTTTTTTTTTTGGGGGGGGGTTTTTTTTTTTTTTGGGGGGGCCTTTTAAAATTTTTTAAATTTTTTTGGAAAATTTTTAAAAAAAAATTTGGGTTTTTTTAAAAAAAATTTTTTTTTTTGGGGGGTTTTAATTTGGGGTTTTTTTTGGGTTTTTTGGGTTTTTTTGTTTAAAATTTTTTTTCCCCAAAAAAAAAATTTTAAAACCCCGGGGGGGGGTTTTTTTTTGGGGTTTTTAAAAAAAAAAAAAAATTTGTTTTTTCCCCTTTTTTTTTTTAAAATTTTAAAAAATTTTTTTTTTAAATTTTTTTTAAAAACCTTTTAAAAATTTTTCCCCGGGTTTTTCCCCCTTTTTTTTTTTTTTTTCCCCCAAAAAAATTTGGGTTAAATTTTTTTTTTAAATTTTTTTTGGGGGTTTTTTTTTTTCCCCTTTGGGGGGAAAAAAAAAAAAAATTTTTTTTTTTTTAAAAAAAATTTTTTCTTCCCATTTTTTTTTCCCCAACGGGAAAAAAAAAATTTTTTTGGGGGTTTTTTTTTTTTTTTTTTTTTAAATTTTTTTTTTTTTAAATTTTTATAAAATATAAAAATAATTTTTTTTTTTTTTTAAAAAATTTTTTTAAAAAAAATTTTTAAAATTTCCCCCAAATTTTGGGTTGGTTTTTTTGGAAAATTACCCCTTTTAAAATTTTGGGAAAAAAAATTTTTCCCCCCCCCTTTTTTTTTTTCCTTTTCCTTTAAAAAAATTTTAAAAAAAAAAAAAAATTTTTTTTTAAAAAAAATTTAAAAAAATTTTAATTTTGGGGGAAAAAAAAACCCCCTTTTTTTTCCCAAAAAAAATTGGGCCCTTTTTTAAAAGGTTTGGGGGGGTTGGGTTTTTTTCAAAAATTTTTTTTCCCCCCAAAAATTTTTTTTTTTAATTTTAGGGTTTTTTTTTTTTCCCCTTTTAAAAAATTTTTTTTTTTGGGGGGGTTTTTAAAAATTTTTTTTTAAATTTAAAAAAAAAAATTTTTTTTTTTTTTAAAAAAACCCCTTTTTCCCGTTTTCCCCCCCCAAAACCCCCAAATTTTTTTTTGGTTTAAAGGGGGGGATTTTTTTTAAAATTTTTTTTTTAAAAAAAAAAAAGACCTTTTTTTTTCCCCCCCCCTTTTTCCCCTTTTTTTTATACTTTTAACCCTTGGGTTTTTAAAATTTTTCCCCCTTTTTTTTGGGGGTTTTTGGGGTTTTTTTTTTTCCCCCCCCTTTTTTTTTAATTTAAAAAAAGGGGGGGGTTTTTTTTTTTTTCCCAAACCCCCCCCGGGGCGGTTTTTTTTGGGGGGCCCCTTTTTTCCCCGGGGGGGGGGTGGTTTTTCCCCTTTTTTCCCCCCCGGGGCCCCCCCCCCCTTTTTTTTTCCCAAAAAAATTTTTTAAAAAAAACCCCCCCCCCCCAAAAACCTTTTTTGGGGGGGCCCCCTTACCCCCCAAGGGTAAAAAATTTTTTTTTTGGGGGGGGGGGGAAAAAAGGGGGGGGGTTTTTTTTTTTTAAAAAAAAAAATTTTTTTTTTCTTAATTTTTTTTTAAACCCCGGGGGGGGGGTTTTTTTTTTTCGGGGGAAAGGGCCCCAAAAAAGGGGCCCTTTTCCCTTTTTAAAAAGCCTTTTCCCCGGGGGAAAAATTTTTTTGGGGGGGGGTAATTTCATTAACCTCTTCTCAGCTTGAGTCCCGGTTGTCTATTAACCCTCTTAGCGATGGATGTTTCTTCAGTCGTCGCCTCCATTCGTGGCACCTGTAGAGCATAGGTCCACATTGTGTCTGCTCGAATCCTATAGATTGCTCTGCTTCACCCTAGACGTGCAGGGACTTGAGACATGCAGAACGTATCTATTACCTGCTGGGGCTTCAGGTCTCCAGATATTCATAGCTCTGCACTTGGACACTATAGATCATATATTATTTACACCCCTCCAGATCTGGATCTTCATAGATTTATAGTCCGCGGTCTGTGACCTTGAGGATTTTTCCATTTAATCTCTATGTTTGGAAACCTGCTGTGTTTCTCAATTGACGCGTGTCTTTTCTCCGAGACCCGCTAAGCACTAGTCTATCAACACCTTCCCGCTTGGATGGCTGCAGAATATAGCTGTTCAGCCCTTCATGGCTGGTGGTCCTACTGGGGGTGTCGGTAGCGTCGCTTGCTCTGATAGGGGGCAGAGCTGGTGCAGAATGTTGTTAGGAGGTGCTGCTTTCCTTTGTGTGACAATCAGGAGGGTTCTGGGGTGACATGGGAACCTCAGGCTCAGATCTCTTTGATTGGGCGACCGCCCTGCGCACGAGGCAATGCAGCAAAAAGGGAGTCCTGTTGACACAATGACAACACTTCCCCAACCGCCTGATGTTGCTCGCTCTTTGCAGGAGAAGAGAAGTGTTACCAGTACAGCCCATGAAACGTGTAGTATACTTGATGGAATCCGTCATGAGGATTCAGTATCCTGTAGATCAGGGGTGTCGGAGTCATTTTTGGGGAGGGGCACATCAGTATTATGGTTGCCCTCACAGGGCCATTTTTATCCATAAAGCTATGTTCACACGGCTTAAAATGGGACGTATTTCAGTCGGAGTGCGCAAATTACGGGCTGAAATCCGTCCCAGTCATTCCGGTAATCCACAGTTCTCATAAAGACCTATGGATTCCATCTCCTCTCCCCGCTCGGCGAATCCGCCGCGGGGGGAGATAAGTGACAGGTCATTTTCTAGCGGCGTATACGCTCCCGCCCCATCCACAAATAAGCCGTGTGAACATAGCCTAAGACTGTACGAATGTAACTAAATGCCGTCATAGACATTGGCAGCATAGCGATAAGATCTGCCATTGTCAGGTGCAGGTCCCACCTCTGGGGCCTCCACCTATCTCCAGAAAGGGCCCCCAAAACTCATGTTCTGAATGGAGAAGTGACTGTGAAAATAAGGGTATAATCCGAAAATCGCATTAAAAAATGCAGCGTCGATTGGATCCAAAACACATCCAACACACAGGTGCATGTTTGGATGCATTTTGGCTGCAGCAGAATAGCACCCTATAGTTTACAATAGGGCGTCTGCTGCGTCTTTCAGACCAAGAATTGACCTGTCGGTTCTTTGAACGGATCTGAAAGACGCAGTGAGACACACATCGGCGATCAGTCGTGTGAATGCCAATGCGTGTTTACAATTGCAAGTAGTGTAAAATCACACTGCTATTTCTTAGCTGCGTCTTTGGGTTCGTTTAGGGTCCGATAGACGGATCCAAACACGCATCTAATAACGTATGTTCACACAGACGCAACACATAGTGTGAACAGACCCTTAAGCCCCTCTTCACTTGTTTCAGTAGGAGTTCTGAGTACAGTCAATGGATTGTAATCAGCTGTACTCGGAACTTCCATAGAAATGAAAGGGCTGCACTTGGGCACCCACTTTTCCATTTAGGTCAGGGGTTTCCAGGGCCTGTTCTGAAAAAAGGTGGGAGACCTGCACCTATTGGACATTGATGGCATCTCCTATGGATATGCTATCGAGGTCTTTGATGGCAAAACCCCTTCCACGTACTGTTAAAGGGGTTGTCTCACTCCATTGATCTTATCTCAGTCCTGTTTTCTTGGTTTCATTTTGAATTCAGGAGTATGCTTACTGGCTTCTACTAGGCTGCAGTAGAAGCCAGGTCTGTAGCGATAGCAACCAGTGCTGGCAGCCTATCAGGAGAGATCAAACAGGTGTGTAGCTATAGCAACCTGAAGAGCTGATGCAGCCCAAACAAGAGGAAATATCTAGAAATAGGTAAGATACTGTTAATGGACACATATTGCAAAGTGACTTGTTTTTGCAAAATCTTTAACCTAAAAAGCAGCGATCCCTGTAGCGAGACAACCCCTGTAAATAACTTGAGACACCGTATGCACCAAATGGAAGCAGCTTTTCTATGGTGTCTGTACCATTTTTGCGAGTTGCAGCCTGGTCAGTAAAGGGCTATGATGTCCTTTTAAGGTTGTGTAAAAGCTAACTTCTTTCTACCTCTTTAGCACCAAGCTCCCTACTTTGCAGGCTGCCTGGGTAGACCTGTCGGAGCTCTGCCACTGCATGGCGCAGGGTGGAGGTGCGCGGCCGAGCCCTGAATGTACGATCTAAAGTCTCCCTGTGCCGGTGCCAACTCCTACAAGTGCTGGCTGCTTCTTCCAGAGAAAATGGAGAGCCAGTCCTTCTGTGTCCAGACCTTGTCCACCATTGCTCACTGTGTCCAAGCTCTTGAGGGCCATGTAAAATGAGATGGCGGGCCAGATTCAGCCCATAGGCTTTGAGGTTGTCACGTGCTGTAGAGCTCAGTCTTGATTGATTTTCTGGGTATTACATATATAGCGGTTTCTTACTCTGAACACTTCTAATCCCAATTTATTTTCTTACAAGCCAGCAACTTTAGCATTGTATAGAATTTCCCATCTCGCGATCTGTTGATCAGTGCTGCACATAGTTTCAGGTGGTTGTACATGGACTGACGGATGATCGGCGGATACATTTTCATTGCAAAGGATCTAATCTGGAGATGTCAGTCTGTCAGCTGCTTCCTACAAGGAAGTTGGCTTTAAATTCTCATCCAGTATTTGCCGATAGTTGAGTTTACATGGGTCATTTGGTTGATATGTGCATGGTCATCTGTGAAAGTCTCATGGGAAGAGTAGAGCACTCATGTCTAGGTCACGGTTATACTCTCTCATTTTCAGATAAGGTGTGGAGAGATGCTACTCCAAAGCAACTCTTTGAAGCTCAGCAAGTATAGTGTATGAATCCTGTTAAAGGGGTTTTGCCACGAAGTAAAATTGACGTGGGAAGCTTGCAAATGAAATAACAAACATTTTCTCCATTCATCATTATTAAAAATTCTGCACCGTTTTCGTTTTAGCTGTTCCTTTAGTGATCCATTGTTTACAGCTCGTGTCCAGGGGATACGACCAGGGCTGAGAGCTTCTCAGGCCTGGTCGCACATGCTCAGACATCACCTCTCCTCTCAGGCAGCTACTGAGTGTTCAAACCCCAGGTGCTGTCACTCTACTCCCGTCCTCTGTACTCCTTAGTAATTAGTCAAACAGTGCAAATAAATTAAAAAAAGAAAACTCAATGAGGTGTGTACTGATAAAAGAGGAAAAACACTGGTTTGGTTCCTGCAGGGATATGAACCTAGGACCCTTGTGTCTGGAGGCAAAAACTTTACCTCTCAGCTACTCACAATGCTTTACATAAACAGACCTTTCTTTGACTTCAGAGAGGAAAGGCCTGGTGATGTCATCCTGCTGGGTCACATGATCTGCAATTCAAACAAATCACACACGCCCCCTTCTGAGCACACAGAGCTGAAGAGCTGGATACAGGAGGTATGAAATGAGATCGTGGCAAAACCCCTTTAGGTAGAATAGGGCTTGTGTACAAAAGACCACCCAGCATGGAGTTCTCTCTTCACACCCATTCTGAAGATCAGGCGTGAGAGTAACATAGCAGGGTCACGTGAAGAAATGTTCATTTGTTCTTCTAGGATATTCATGCTATATTACATAGGCGGGTATCATCTGATGCCAGTAGTGAAATATGTACCACCTGCACACTGAAAATTGCACACGTGGCCATTTAAAACAATTGTAATGGCTTAGATCAGGGGTGTCAAACTGCCGGCCCTCCAGCTGTTGGGAAACTACAACTCCCATCATGCCCACTGTTATAGATTATACAAATGCATGATGGGAGTTGTAGTTTCCCAACAGCTGGAGGGCGGCAGTTTGACACCTGTGGCCTAGATCATTTAAAGAACGTCTTCTCGCATTGAGGCCACGTGTGCAAAGGAAATCACCGCCGCAAGAAGTCGCCAGTACTGGTACGACTTTGCCGGCACTGTTGGTAAGATGGTGTGATTGTTGGGCATGGTCTCCTCATAATGATCCCTTAGTAAGCATCCTCTATGTCACAGGTGTCAAACTGCCGGCCCTCCAGCTGTTGGGAAACTACAACTCCCATCATGCATTTGTATAATCTATAACAGTGGGCATGATGGGAGTTGTAGTTTCCCAACAGCTGGAGGGCCGGCAGTTTGACACCCCTGCTCTATATAATGTGTATGGCTGCATATGACAGTGGAGTTGGTTTGCAGGTTGTCTGTGCTCCAGCCATCGTATTCATAGCAGGATAAATCTTAGTAGTTCCGCGTATAAACGCAACATTATCCCACGGGACCTGTGCAGTGCTAATGACTCCCTGCAACGTCTGCTCCGTGTCCTTGGCCCGGTAAATCATCCCCGTCAATCATCGGCCGCACTTCTCCCGCACTCACTAATAGCTTCTGTTTCTTTAATAAAAAAGAGCACATTATCATTTTCCGATTTTCCTGAGACCACATCTGCTCCGATGATAATTACCTTCGTGGCCCGAGGCGGCCGACGGCAGCGCACCTCCCGTAACACAGGTACCTGCTGGAGACCAACGCCGGCGGCTCCAAACCATTGCAGAGGGAGAAAGATCTCCCTCTCCCATCAGATAGTCATAATGAGCGTTTAATCTGTCTGATACACTCTTAAACTAATAGGAGTAGCGCCATTACGCCGGTGATTTACAGCACCCTCGCAGTACATTCCCTCTGGTGTGCTGGCACCGTGCACAACTAATTATCCTGAAAAATAGTGCCCACAAGGCTGGATCTACTGAAGGCAACCTCTACTCCAAGTCCTTAACCGTTCTTCATTAGGGCAGGGCTTTGGTGTGCGGGGTGGGCACGGTGATTATTGATGTGCTTGGTTTCTGTGCAGTTGTACAATGTTTTCATGGTAAGTGAAATACGCTGTGGATGGAATTGTTACCATCTAGCAGCAGATTTATAAATTGTCCATTGTAATTGCTTTTATCAGTTTTCCACCATCTTCCACCGGTCAATAGACCTTAAAGCAGCGGTCCCCAACCTTTTTTCCACCAGGGACCGGTTTTATACCAGACAATTTTTCCACAGCCTGGTGGGGGCGGGGTTATTAGGGGCGGAGTTATTAGGGGCGGGGGTTATTGACTGGGTTTAATGTTTAGAATCATACACAAAGAAAAAACCCCCAATAAAGTGTATACTGTGTCATTTGTAGGTATAGTATGGGGTAACCAGTATGTTATAACAGCAGACTGATTGTCAGCTCTGTGGGTCAGTATTATATTAATGCTGATCCACAGAGCTGACAGTCAGTCTGCAGTAATATTGATCAGCATTATACTTGTATATATATATAATATACATATGTAATCAGCTCCGTCATTATAGAGATACATGCCCCCTGTAGTAATGATATATAAATACATGCCCCCTCCAGTATTGATAGATAAATACATGCCCCCTCCAGTAATGATAGATAAATACATGCCCCCTCCAGTAATAAGATAAATACATGCCCCCTCCAGTAATGATAGATAAATACATGCCCCCTCCAGTAATAGATAAATACATGCCCCCTCCAGTAATGATAGATAAATACATGCCCCCATAGTAATATGCCCCCATAGTAATATGCCCCTCCAGTAATATGTCCCCATAGTAATAAAAAAAAAAGAAAAAAGAAGAGAACGTTACTCACCATTTCCCGATCCCTGCAGAGATCCTCTCCTCTAGCGTCCGACGAGACCCAGCGGCGCAGGGGTGTGACGTCACTGTGCAATCACACTCCTGCGCCGCTCATCGTTGTAGATGCGTCACTCAGTGAGCGCCGCATCTACAGTGATAGGGAAAGCAGGGATGGTAATGCACCGCTCCTGCTTTCTCTATATTGAAGCAGCCGCACAATGTGTGCAGCTGCTATCTCTGCACCGCCAGAATACAGCGGCCGTGCAGAGCAGATGCCGACCGCCCGGACCAAGGTCACCGGGCGGCCGGCATCATATGTAGCCGGGGCCGCGGACCGGCGGTTGGGGCCTCCTGCCTTAAAGGGAATCTGTCGCCAATTTTTTTTTTTTTACTTATTAAATCAAGTCCCTGATCCATATTCATTTCCTGATTGTAGATTTCTCTATATATCATTGTGGGGAAGACATTCTTGCTTGCACTGCTTTAACAGCAGTCAGAGATACAGCAGCTTCATGCCCATAGGATTCTTAAGACAGATTCTGTCCCATAGACTTGTATAGGAGAGTTTTCACTGTGAAGGGAGGGGAGAGGGGGAGCTGTGACATCTCCTCTTGTGACTGGTGGATTCTGTGTTATCTGTACACAATGGTGTCTCCTTTCAGCTTGACCTTGCTTGTGCTGATACTGAGCAGACACTGAAAAGTTCTCTAAACAGAACAGGAAGTGTCAGACGATTATTAGGCCTAGTGGCCAAAGTGAAAACTGCAGGACTTAAGAATTATTAAAAAAATACTGAAAGTTGGGAAGAGGAGTTAGGCCTTTCCTTCACTTTCGCTCAGTGGGAGCATTGCTTCCAGATGACCCATAAAGTGTTGATAGCGTCCAAGCACCAGGAGACCGGCTATAAAATCCGTTCTCGCTGGTACAGGGTTCCCTCTACGCTGCATAAAATCTTCCCCTCCACATCAGATATGTGCTGGAGATGTGGAAAGGAAAAGGGGACCATGTCCCATGTTTGGTGGGGTTGCTCTGTGCTACGCAGCTTCTGGGCTTCGGTCCTGGAAGTAATTGAGGAAATTACTGGGGTTTCGATCCCGAATACTCCGGAGGCACTGCTGCTTTTCATGATTCCAATGTCTGTTGATAAGTTCAAAAAATCGTTGCTTAAACATCTGCTCCAGGCCGCCAAAACTGTGATCCCGCGCAAGTGGAAATCGAACGTTCCACCCTCCCTAGACGAATGGTTCGCGGAAATTGGGTTTGTAAGGCGAATGGAGGAGTTAATCTCCCGAACCCCGGAACAATTAGATAAATTCAACAGAACCTGGTGTCACTGGTCACTTTTCCAGAACTCCCCACTATTCCTCTCCATCACTTCCTAAAATGTCTGCCTTTAGAGGAGAGCGCTTTTCTTTCCCCCTTCCTTCCTTCGTCCTTTCCCTCTCCCCTCCTTGTTTTAGGTGTCGTGTAGCTGTGTTGTATGAGAGTATACTCCGTTTGTCTTTATGTTGTCTTCGTCCTATTATTTGGCTATACAATCACAAATTATTGATTTATGATTGTTCTATGCGCCCTGCGTGAAAGGGCATCTACAATTTCTTTCTCCTTCATTGTATTGGTACAATATTGCACTTTGTGATAGGAGGAGCACCTCATCTTTATTTTTACAGGTACTTTGAAACGTATGCCCCTACCTGTAGGTTTTGTTTACTATTTGTACCTATCTCTCATCGTTGCTGCCTTAATAGTATCGGTATTGCCATTATACTACTATGACTATGTGTTTGTATACATTTATGGCCTTCTTATTTTTACTTATTTTTTTTTTTATTATTATTTTTATATATATTTTGTGCTCTATGCATGCTTGAATATTTGAATATCTGATTTCTTGATTTGTTCATTAATAAAAAATTTCTTGAATTTGAAAAAAAAATACTGAAAGTGATATGGAAAATAATAATAATAAAAAAAAAAAAATTCCTAAAAAAAAAGTGTTTAAAATAAAAATGTGAGTTAAACAAAAAGTCATTTTTTGATTACACATTCCCTTTAAACAATGAGGAAGGACCTGCAAGGTAGAATTATTCATTTTGCAAATTGCAAGCACTTAGTTCATTCTGTTGTCTGCTTGTCTCGGCTAAATCTCTGGGCATAGCGTCTCCAGCCGGACATACACATCAGATGCTCGCTCAGCCAACAGCTATTTCTCCTGATCCTTTCCTGCATACTTGGCTCAGCTGAGGGGAGTAAGGCCGTGTCTACACAGCTTAGTTAAGATACCGGAGGAAATCCGACGGTATTTAAGCTTCGCCATTTTTCCGCCGTTTGTGCGCAAAAAACCATGGTTGGATCTCCTGCCGGCCCCATTCCTTGAGGCTTCGGGAATCCATCGGAAGATAGAGCACGATCTATCTTCCACCGGATGGCCGGTGATTTAGAAATCCTCAGTAAAATACCTGTGCTGTGTAGACTACAGCATGGCTTTTCTATTGAGGTCTACACAGCCTAAAGATACCGCCAGCATTGGCTTATCCCTGCCAAGAACAAGAGGATATAAGGGCGGAAATCCATTCAAGGTCTATGGTGGCCTCCCAATTAACGCTCAATAGATGATGATTGGGGAGCTTCAAGAGCCTATAATGCAGATTAAGTGGTCTGACGTTCCAGAAATCGTCTATGGCCAGTTTAGGAACAACCATCTACAACCAAATTAACGGATCCCATGTGCTCTTCAGTCAGGTTTATATTAAATGTTGTCCAGTTGTTTCTGGGTAACAACCAGTATGACCACCATTACGGCCTCCAGTGGAGCTTGTTATCCAGGTTTCAGTGGTTCCTAACAGCTTTCCCATCCTTTAGTCTAGTGAGGCTGAATAACATTTCCATGTTTGAGCTGTAATGATTGCACTGGGGGTTAGGAGCAAAGTAGCGATACACTTTAGAACAGGAGTCAAACTCTAGGCCCACAGGCCATATAAGATGACGTGGCAGGCTGGCCTCGAGTGTAATTGTATAATATTTAAAGTAACCAATGAAATAGCAAATTTTAATCAAATTATGTTAAAGGTGTTGTCTCACTGCAAAGAATAGCTTTCAAAATGTAGGGAACACTAAATGAAGATGTTTTCCAAATATATTGCATTGTTCATCTTTTTTGTTAAGGAGCTACAAATGATTTTATCACCTTGTGAGCCCTCTCTGGTTTCCCAAGTGACTGACCTGTGTACTCCTCCCCTGTTTGTTCTATCTGATAGCAGGGAGTGACATCACACAGGTAGCAGCCAGCAGTGAGCGCTTGTGTGTTATCTGATCTTTCAGACAACAGACAGTAATTACTCTACTGTTTATATTAGCTCAGAAGCTTCTTTGGACCTCAGAGAAGATAATTTATTTAATCTAGACTAATAAACAGAGAAGTCTGAATACACAGATCTCATATGCTAATTACAGACAGCTTGACCAGGAAGTTACAGAGCCAAGCAGCATTATTTCATTCATGCATCCTATGAAACTTTGAGATGAGACAACCCTTTAAGTAATGATGGTGGTGTTAATGTTACCACACCTCTAAACAACCTGCATAAAAACTTCTATCTGTGAACCAAAAGAGAGAATTTTGCATCTGAATTTTCCGACATAATGCACAAAAGTCTATTCTGATAGTATTAAAGGGAACCTGTCACATTAGTTGTGCCTCCCTTGCTGAGGGCAGCACAAGCTAGTGTCAGACCTGCGGTTTCCAGCGCTGTGTCCCTTATTCTGTAAGATGCTGCAGTTTTAGAGCATTTACCCCTCAAATCTTATTCATGAGCAGGTGTTAGTCCCGCCCACCAAGTTATTCACATGTTTCTACCTATTCAAAGTAATAGGTTTGTCAGTTGAGGTGGGCGGGCTAGCCCAGGTGGCGGGGTTTGAAAAAAAACTGACACTCTGAAGGACTCTTCGAATGACTCTTCTGGCTGAAAACTGCAGATTTGAGCATTAAATACACGAAAACTCCAGTATCTTACAGAATAAGGGACACAGCGCTGGAAACAGCAGGTCTGACATTGACTTGTTCTGTCCTCAGCCAGGGGGGCAAAAACTATGTGACAGGTTCTCTTTAATTTAGGAAACAGACACAACAAGGACTAAGTTGTGGACCTACTGTATAGCGACAACGCACTGGTGTATCACTACTTTGGTCCTGTCCACCACTGCAGTCATTACAGCTCCAACATTCAGCACATCGAGCAGGGATGGGCAAGGTGCAGATGCAGAAGGACCCGCTCTTCGTTTACCCAGAGGACACAGTCAGCGCTTGGCAGAGGTGCAAACACAGGGAGGGGCACCATCTTGGATTTCGGAGCTCTGGTGCTCACCTCCACACTGCTCCGATCAGCAGCTATCAGACCGTTGCCGAACTCTGGCTGCCCGACCCAGGCACCCAAGCCACCTTCAAGAGGCCTTGAAAGGGCAACCAGCATTCAGATGTGGGCCTCAGTGAATTGAGTGACACCCCTGTATTAGAAAGTAGTATATTGTTGGGTGAACAAACCTTTGCCTGGTTCACCCGCACAGCCGTATACATTTTAGTCCATATTGGATTTTACAGTTGTTAAACTTGGCCGTACATGATCGATGACACTGGCTGAAGGCTGATCAAATATTCTGGGAAATTTCACCAAAAAAATTACCTGGAGACCATCAGCTATAGGGTGAAAATGTTGCACACCCCTATGTGACTACCAATTTCTAGTTCCAGACTCTATTTACTGTGCTGCAAAGCAAATCCTCTCTTGGGGATCAATGTCATTGCGGTTTGTCTTCAGGAAGTGCAGCAAAAGACATTATAAATTCATAGAAAATTCTTAAAATTCACACGGGTAATTATTTATTTTGAATGGGCTAAAATTAATTGCTAATCCCTTCACACCATGGATTATACAAGTAACAGGCGTCTTACATTGTATTTTTTGTATTTTTTTTTTTTTTTTACCTTTTCAGGAATTATCAGTAAAAAAATTTTTTATCCCACTTTTGTTTTTAAGTGATTTTTACTGTTGGGCACGATGCCTGTGGTGCTGGTTGCTGCTGTTCTTGGTCTCTGTGTATCGTGTATATCAGAAAACAAAGAATTTGCCAGCTCACCACCTCCACTGGAACACAATGCCCGGATCCACTTGGTCAGAGCGGAGCATCCAATGAAATGAAAAAACAATCCTGCAATTCCAATATTTAGCAGTTAAAAGCACAAAAATGTATTTAAATCTTCATAAAAAAATCTATGCATCACTATGAGTAAGGGGAATCGGCTTTGCTGTCCCCGAAACGCGTCAGTTTGAGGGTCATCTACGCGGGCTGCTTGTCTACTATATGTGCCTATGCACCATACATATATTTTTAATGAAGATTTAAATAAATTTTTGTGCTTTTAACTGCTATATATTGGAATTGCTGGATCGTTTTTGGTTTTATCGTGTATATCATCCTGAATATAAACCCGACAGCTTTTCCGGGTTATATTGACTTGTGCTTCGTATTTCTTCAGTTGCTAATTGTATTAGTCTGTAGAAGATCCTTTTAGCAATGTTGTGCCCAAATCTTTATGTAAAGTGCACTCTTGTGGACTCAGGATGTGGTTACGTCTGATCCTTTCCATTACCTGTCTGCCCTGTTAATGGAGTCCTGTCCGACACGTCCATAGACATAATCCAATCAGCGCTCTGTTCCGGCCAGGAGTTGAGGCCCGGAAACCAGGGATGAGGGAGGCCTGGAACTCACCCCTGTGCTCCTGCCGGGAGCTGCTACTCTTTTTGCCAAACTGACTTTATTTGACCATTTAATGAATGTACTTAAAGGAGTTGTCTCCCTTCAGAGTTTCAGAGAATGCATGAATGAAATACTCTCACTTCCTGGTTCAGACTGACTCGTTTGCATAAGCTCCTTGCTTGTACAGCTCCATGCTGTGCTGTGCTTTCAGATGCTAAATAGATCAGATTAGCTTCTCAAACTACTAACAGGACTTCTTATCTGATCCCCAAAACAAAAGCCCTAATTACAGTTCTGTTTATTTTACATAAATCAAGCTTTTTACTGTTATCTCATTGAACAAACAGCAGGGGGAGAATTGTTCACAGGTCAGTTACTGAGGGAACTGAAATAGCCAGAGAGGTCATAAATTCACTTGTATCTCCTTAGGGAAAACAGAGGAACAAAGCAATATATTTGGAAAATGTCTTTATTTTGTGTTCCCTACAATTTGAAAGCTATTCTTTGTAGCGAGACAACCCCTTTAAGTTCTCGCCAGGTTCTATTTGAGGAAAGGGAGCAATTTACAAATGTCAGTCCCCGACTCTCGGGTGCATGTTCTTGCAGGAATGTTAAATAATCAGGCTCCCACATGGCGTTTTTGTCTTGGTGCATTGAGGGTTTAGATACTTGGGTGTGACGATAGACGTAGGAGTCCATGTATTCTGGGAATAATAGAAGCTGCGAGGAAAATGGAAAGGTTACAGCTTTTATAATACAGCAAGGAAAGAGATTCTGTTCGTT
>JAODAL010000961.1:210000-259360 GCA_025379985.1 Phyllomedusa bahiana
GTATATGTATGTGTGTGTATATTTGTGTGTCTGCATATATATATATATATATATATATATATATATATACTCACATTTATATATATATATATATATATACTCACATTTATATATATATATATATATATATATATACGCACATTTATATATATATAAAATTTATAATATATACACTGCACACATACATATACACATATACACACATATATTAATACACTCACACATATATATATATGTATACATACACAACACACATAAATAAAATATATATATGTATGTGTGTGTATAATATATCTATATGTGTTGTTGTGTGTATATATATATATAATATATATATTTTATATATATATATATATATATATATATAATATATATTTTATAGTGTGTTTTTGTATATAATGTGTGTGTATGTATACACACACATACCCCCCTGCCTGTCCCCCTCCCCCAGCTGGTGCGGTGTTCATGAAAACATACGCCGGCTCGGTGGGGCTCTTGGCAGCTCTGATGTGTGCCTCGGATGTCAATGAAGTGGTCGTCTGCTTATTGATCAGGTGATAGCGCCGTCTGAGCACTGTGTGACGGTATCGGGTCCTCACGGATACAAATGTCTTTCTTTTATTATGGGCAGGTTTTGGGCTGGACCCTGTTTGCGGCTTGTAACTGCTTCCAGTGCCCTCATACAATGACGCCCAGTCTATTGCATCTTTTTCGTTCCCTTTGTACGTTTTGAGAAAGAACATCAATAATTAGAGCCCCCAGTGTGAGATGTAATAGAGGTCAGCGGCAGGATGGCCCGGCCTCCCGCTTCATATCGCTGGGCTGACCAATTATCGAGTGCTCTTCCTGCGAGGACACTTGTTATTTCAGTGCATTATAGTGGGGAGCAGTCATGAACTCATTCGGATATTAAAAAAGCAATAAAGGAGCTGCTGGGGAGACGTTGCTTGTGCTACAGGGCGAGTGCGGCGGGGGTGGAAGGAGAAGAGCTCATATACGATGCAGTTCTACATTTTCTCTGCAGCGTCTACTATTATGCATGTGTGTTCAATAATGCGGAACGATGTTAGCAGACATCTAGCCTCTATTTTCTTAAAGGGGAATTTGAACACCGTTAAATTTATATCGGCCTCCCTACGAGTTCTGCTCTGGCACCTCTCCTCTATAGGTTTCCATTGCTCTCCATCTGATTTCCTTTCAATTGTATTCTCTAATGATCACTGTGGCATGTCCTCTCCTATAACCTGTTGTTCTGAGCTACAAGTCCCATTTGCTACATTATAAATGTTGTTCCCTTTCTCTATAATCAGAGATAATGTTTCTCTGTTTTCACAATAATGTATTAGAATTTGAGTAGTCCAACGTCTTGGATAAAGTTCCCTTAGTAATGATCGTGCGTTGCTATTATAGCGGCGGTGATTTATTTTCTGGTATGGAAACAGGTTTTTTTAGTCTAGCAAGCAATTTAGCTCCGCTCGAGAAGGAAGAAAACTGTCTCGCTAGTGCCACCTGTAGGTGATTACTTTGAAAATCGGCATCTGACCCTCAGAATAAGAAGGCTGCGTTCCCACGGCACAGACCAAAGTTGGGAAATCCTGGTATTTGGTCTTTTTTTTGGCACGTAGGAGGACGGCTTTTCTACGGTTTGCACACCGACTTCATGTTCTGCCCAAAAACCGGGCGGAAGAAAGAACATGTTCTAAGTTTTTAGGAAAGCCGGCGATGTAAGAAACCGTCCAGCGGAAGATCTGTGCAGTGGGGACCAGTGCACGGATTTTCCATTAAAGTCCATGTTAAAGGTTAACAGCCGGGTTACAGACGGCTTTCAAATCCGAAAACCGTCTGTAAAACAGACAGAAGACCTGTGCCGTGGGGACAAGTCCTAAGGGTGAGTTTCCAAAAACTGCAAGAATTAAATCAGTTTGAATCATGTTGATGTTTTAGTGTTTACATCTGTGGATTTCCTAAGAAGTTTTTAAAAAAAGAAATAAATTTGGTGGCTTTAGTTCTGGATCTACAGGAATAGTGCAGCTTGTGGAATTTATTGATCATTTAGTTACCCCATTGGGAAAAATACCGTTTCCGTCTTATGTGGCGTTACCTTTACTTAGGTTATCGGCCACACCAAGGACTCTTCTGGGGTTGTAGCTCATCTGATGCAGGACTGGGTATTCTGGTGCACTAGGCAAATAAGGCATATAGCCCCCTCCTTGCCCCCCCGTCCTGCCTGGGATAAAGTGGCGCCCTAGGTCATCACCGACTGTTGCTGGCCCGTCGCCCCGACCCTGATCTGATGACTAAGATTCTCTTGTCTGTCCGGACAGCCCTGCACTTGTAGATGGCACTGGAGATTTGGCACGGGTTACTAATCTGAAGGAGAAGAAATAGTCTCTTTGAATTAAAAAAAAAAAAAAAAAGTATATCACTGACCAAAGGGACCTCCAGGTGATGATCTGTGAGGTGGTCAATTTTTATTTTTCTTTAATATAAATTGCAATTTCACTCCAGGAAAAAAATGAAGTATTACACAATTCCTGTTAAAAATATTGTCCAGTCCATAAAAATGATGGTTAAATAGGACCAAGATTGAAAAAAAAATGAGAGAAAAAGTCCTACTCTTATTTGGGCGAGGTTTTCGGAGCGTTTCCTCGTCCAAAACGCCCCCAGTTAATTTAATTGATTCCTATGTAAAACCTCATTGTAGTTCACGCACTACAAGGTTTTTACACGCTTCTTTGGAAGCACTGAAAAAGAAGTGTCATGTCAATTCTTGAAGCACGTTGTAGGTACATTTTTGGCATTTTTTTTTGTCCTGGCTATTAATTTGTATGGGTGAAAACCTCGTCGAACACTTGATCCAGAACCTCGCCCAAAACCTCGCCAAGAAACGCCTCTAAAACCTCTTCTGAGGAATCGTGTTTCAGGCGTCCAAATAAGCCGTGTGAACATGGCCGAACGCTCTTAAGCAGCCTGGGATCTGCAACTCTCAATTTCGTCCCGGCACACAGAAGGGATTTGTGCTCCCTTTGCTCACTTTGGATTGCCCCTATTTGACCATTGTTTTATGAACTGGACAACCCCCCCTTAAAATCATTGTGGGCTCCATGTGATGTCGGCATGTGTTGGGTCCTTCAGGGCAGGGGCCACTCTTTGTAGATGGTCTAGTAGAAAACCACCATCTATTACATCCCTACTAGCAGGGTTAAGGGGGTTTTCTAAACCAGACAGCACTTAAATTTTCGGCTGTGGAGCCCGTTAGGTGCTTGTATCCTGACACTGTGTACAGTATATTGGAACCGGCTTCCTTGATGGATATAAATCTGTGCCAGGGCTGTAGAATATCCTCTCGCCATTGTGACTTCTGACTATTCGCTCCCATTTTCTCGCGTCCCCCTCCTCCCCTATTGTGATGCCGCTGCCGCCGCACGGGTCTGAATTCAAGGCCTGCCATCCTCCATGTATCTCTGACTTCATTATATGGCCTTGGAGCGCTGCTAGGAAACATGACCATTTTTGTGGTAGCCGTCGTCGGGATGAAATGAAAGCATTGGCTGAGGTGTTGGGCTTTGGCCCTGGTCTGGGAGCTTCTGTTGATGAGGGGCTTTTCAGATACTTGTTATAGGGGTTGTGGAAATCTTTCTAGCTGATGAGAGAGCAGTGATCACCTCAAGCAAGAACCAGAAGGGTCCGGTTACTGTGATCATAAGCACATTGCATGTGAGGATCGCACTTGCCTAATGTGGCAGACGGCGGGGATGTGTGGTGGCCTGGTTATATACCGTATAGTTGTGCACTTAAGTGCTGCTTGTTAAATATTGCATTAGTATCGTATTTTGAGCCTTTATAGTATATTATCCTGTATTTTAGTCAATATGTTTATTTAGGGGGTGTTCCCCTCTCAGAAAATGATGGCATGATAATCTCTATTTAGTGAAGGTCCTACTTCTGGACCTCCCCGTGGACCTAGAGACGCAAGATTTCAGTCTTGCACAGCAGCATCCAGGCATCCACTGATGTGAACCGGGCTACCTGCACAATAAGATGCAAGGGAAGACGGAGAAGGAGCCGCACCGCAGTGCCCTCCTTTTTCATAGGATCAGTATGGGTTCCCCACTGTCCTTAAAGGGGATGTTCATTTTATAATGTCTTTACTTCTTATGTATATCATGGGAAATCGTACAATTTATGTATTTATTTAAAATTTATATTTTATCAAAATATCCATGCAGTCATCCCTTATTTACAAAAAAAAAATGGTACAGCCTACTTTCCTGTCCAAAATAATGGCTGCCATGGAGTAACTGTGTGGACAAAACAGTGATGTGACCCCCAACATGTCATGTGACCCTGGTATCCAGGTAACAGTAGTGTCTGGGGGAGCAGAACGTCTCCAGTATTACTACCTCCAGCAGCGTCTTAACATGTGACCCCCAACATGTCATGTGACCCTGGTATCCAGGTAACAGTAGTGTCTGGGGGAGCAGAACGTCTCCAGTATAACTGCCTCCAGTAGCGTCTTATGATGTGACCACCACACAGGTCATGTGACCCCTGGTATCCAGGTAACAGTAGTGTTTTGAGGAGCAGAACTTCTTCAGTATAACTACCTCCAGCAGTATCTGATCATGTGACCACCACAGGCATTTACTCCCGGGATCCAGGAATATAGTGTATGGAGGACAAACTTCTCCGTATTACGGCCCCCAGCAGCATTGATCAGTGACCACCACACAGGTCATGTGACTCCTGGTATCCAGGTAAACAGTAGTGTATGGAGGAGCAAACTTTTCCAGTATATCTACCTCCAGCAGTGTCTTATTTTGTGACCACCACACGTCATGTGATTCCTGGTATCCAGGTAACAGTTGTGTATGGAGGAGCAGAACTTCTCCATTATTACTACCTCCAGCAGCGTCTTGTCTGTGGAGATGTTCCCACATACTTCTCTTGCCTCATTTTTTTTTGCTTTACATTAACTTTATAAATATTATGACGTTACAGGCAAAAAAGGTAAAAAAAAAACAAAACCCTTGTAAAATACTTGTAAAGTTATTTTTAAGTAACTTTTAATCATACTCCATAAAACAGCATGTTCTCATAACTATCAGCCATGTCCAATGAAGTAATCAAAACAATGTGAATCTTGTAGTATATTCCTACTATTCCAAACACCAAGAGACACTAAAAATGTGTACCATCTCCAGTGTATAGTCATATACGTTTCCCCCTCAGAGTCTCAGTGTGTTCCAGGTAGGGGATATCTCAGGAGGTCAAATTGGTGTAAAGAGTACTCCCTAGGAGATCCCTACTAACGCATTTCCCTTAGTGGAGCGACCGCCCCGATAGGGGCGACCCCACAGAGTGAGCCTCACCTGGCCCTACCACTAATTAGATATCTGCAGAGACCCCCTAATAGTTTCATGGACGTAGTATTTCATGGACGTCCCAGAGGGAGCTCTGTGGCTCTCTGCTCATGTGTGGCTATGGGGGTCCGTGTACACTGAAAGAGGTCATCAGGATGAGACTATCCCTTTAAATGCCACCATGCTTTCCAGCTAAGAGATGTAAAAGATTGTACTTCTGCGTTCTAGTTCTGGGGACGGGTTAAGCACTAGGATTAGCTGACTGGTAACTTGAATGAAATGCTTTTTAATTTGTCCTCGTTTCATGACACTTCTGATGAGTGACACCTGGGTCACCTTGTCCTAATCGTCCGCTCTTTCTGTCTTGCAGTAACAGATGAGGACACAGTAAAGAGGTATTTTGCCAAGTTTGAAGAGAAATTCTTCCAGACGTGTGAGAAGGAGCTTGCCAAAATCAACACATTTTATTCAGGTAACCGGACTGAGGGGCGTCTGGGTCACCGTAGGGGACAGCATGGACCACATGGAGCTTTATGCTGAACCAGCGCTTCCTGTGATAACTACTGCTGACACCTCTCTAATCCAAACATTAACCCTTTACTCCCAGTATCAGTGATGGTCTTGCTTGATTGCAGAAAAGTTGGCGGAAGCTCAGCGCCGCTCAGCCACCTTACAAAATGAGCTGCAGTCTTCACTGGATACACAAAGGGAAAGCAGCAGGTTGCCAGCCCTCCGGCACCGGAGAAAGACCGTCTTCACCCTCTCGCATGAGGAGAGAGTCCAGCACAGAAACATTAGGGACCTGAAACTGGCTTTCAGCGAGTTCTATCTCAGCCTAATTCTACTGCAGAATTACCAGGTACAGTATGGATGCCAAGTCCTATTTCATCCAGCAGGGGATAGCTTCAATAGCATGACCTCATTTTATGGAGTTGGCTACAGCAGAAAATGCTTATTAAGCACCTTGGTCCTCATGTCATCCTTCATTCAGACTCACGATGCGTTTGTTTGCATTATACATTTAATGTATGTGCTGTAAAAATACCTTGTTTTTCCAAAAATAAGGTCCAGCTTGATTTTTAGGGGTTTTTGGAGTAGGCTTTAAATATAAGCCCTACTCCAAAAATAAGCCCTAGTTCGTCAGTGCCTCCAGCGCTAGATTGTCACGTGACGCTAGGTTATGCCACTGACATCACAGAGACCTAACCTAACGCTGGAGGCACTGGCATAATGCAGCTTCAAAATTGTCCTGCTGCTTCCTCGCACCATGGCAGGGTACAATCTGAGTCCCGGGTCCTGCCTCCTCAATGTGCCCACCTTCTGGGTCTGCGCTATGATGTTTGCCGCTCCCAAGTTCCGCCTCCCGAATGCTGCCTCCCGGCTGCTACTGCACTATTGTGTGGGCTTGAATGCCACTTCAGGGACCTACCTCCTGCCTCCCGAGGGCCTCCTCATGGACCATGCCTTCTGGCCGGCCCTGCTCGCTCCTGCAGAAGCAGCCATATGTGACCTCACAACCACCGTTCCGAGGCCCATTCCAGACTCCCGCCTCCTGCCCCCTCCGGCCACATCGAGTGCATTTTTTGTGCAGAAATGTACAGCATTAAAGGGGTTGTCTCACTTAACATGTACAGACGAGGGAATTCTGCTCTCCTACATATATTCAGTACACACTCAAACAGCAGCCAAATGGAGGATGGTATAGAGCTGTTCTGAATCAACAACTGGTCTGAGATATAACACTTAAAGGGGTTGTCTCACTACATTGATTCATCTCACCTCAGTCCTGTTTTCTTGGTTTCACTTTGAATTCAGGGGCGTGTTTACTGGCTTCCACTAGGCTGCAGTAGAAGCCAGGTCTGTAGCTATAGAAACCAGTGCTGGCAGCCTATCAGGAGAGATCTAACAGGTCTGTATCTATAGCGACCTGAGGAGATGATGCAGCCAATACAAGAGGTGATATATCAGAATAGGTAGGACACTGTTAATGGACACACATTGTAAAGTGACTTGTTTTTGCAAGATCTTACACATAAAAAGCAGCGATCCTTGTAGTGAGACAACCCCTTTAATTGCTTGTACAAAAATGCAGCAAAAAAGCGGCAAAAACGCTCCGTGTGAAAGCACCATTACTATAGCGCACAAATAAATCCCTGGCTGATTAGCATCCGTATAGGAATAGATACAGTAGTCACCCTGCATTTTACAGGCCTCTCATACTGTTCTCTGATTGCAGCCTGTTTTACATTATGATATTTTGCTTGTAGGTTTTGATTTTAGCTCTATTATTGCCTTTTTAGCTCTGATTTGCACCAAATAGGTAGGAAGTTTGCCGGCAGTGATTGTTCTGTGTGATTGCATTAGGCTCGGGTCCCACCACTAATGTGGCTTCTGTTCCTTTGTGACATGACGTTGGTGTCGGATCCATTTTCAGACAGATGCCAGTAAATCCTGACGGGGTCTATTCACTTCTAATCGTCCACAAGTTTTTAATCAAGGCGTTTTTCATGGAAATAGTAGCGCTGCAGACTGCACTACTGCTGCTACGAAGAGAACCTAGTGTGATCATAGCCAGGAGCAGCAGAGAGATGGAGTCGGGGTAACCTAATGACTGCGACTGAAGACCAGCAACAGAAGCTCTCTTCCTTATTCATATCATTAATGACACGAATATTTTTTCTCTGTTTGCAGAATCTCAACTTTACAGGGTTTCGCAAAATCCTAAAGAAACATGATAAGATCCTGGACACGAGTCGTGGCGCGGACTGGAGAGTGGCCCATGTGGAGGTGGCGCCATTCTACACCTGCAAAAAGATCAATCAGCTGATTTCTGAGACAGAGGTATTTAAGAGTTGTTCTGTTTGACTAATGAAAAAGCTTAACGGGGTGTTCTATTATTTTAAAAAAGCATTAATTGTTAGTGGATAATAGAAAAAGGACAATTCTGCTTTTGGAAACCACTCGTTTCCGTGCCGGTCCCGGTGCTCCCGTCCAGTGATATCACCATTCATCTTCATGTGACCCTCCAGCTATTTATAAGCTGGATATACAGTGAGCAAGGGTAGTGTACCCGAAACGCGTCTGTGTTTACTTCACCAGTGAGGGGGTGCTATTGCTGTATTATTGGAATTAATAAAGTTGCTGTATTTTACCGCTAAGCAAATTCTGGATTTCTCGGTATTGAACATCCCGTGCGGGACACATATCCAGATATCCGTTGGCGTGCACATATACAGCACATAGCCGCTGAGGCCTGGCATTGGCTGCAGCATCACGTGAGCACTGCTCATGATGTCGTCAGCAGGCGCACTAAGCTGATGGTGTAATGAACGTGTTTAAAAAGAGTGGGGTTTTTTGCCCAATTTTCAATTATCCCTTAATGACTGGAAAGCTTTTTTTAAATTGATCAAACACCCCTTTAAAGCTGTTCCGTTTTTCCTGCATCCATCAGGCATTTTGATGTTTTACACTTTTGGGACACTTGTCATCTAAGCAACATACATATCCCCATAGAGTGTGATCAAAAAGTACTTTTGTAAAAAGTCCAGAATATGTCCAGATCAGTGCATCAAATTGCTATTTACAATGATACCAGTCACAAAATGTAAGCGGTAACAATATTCTGTTCTTGTTGTATGGTTATGCATATGGGCATCAAGTCTCATGCATGGTGCTACACCGAAACTAAAGCTCCATACTATGGAGCACTGTGCACTCTGTGCCGCCATGTAGTTTGTCCATATGGCAGTATATGATGGTGATGGTCTCCTCTATCAGCAATGCTGTGTAATACAGCTTCTGATGACGCCTGGCATGACTTTAATGTATCAAACCAATATGAAAGACCTCTATATGATATCAAAGGCATATTGAGGTGCAGTGGTGCCCCATAGATTTCTGTTCGGGTGTATTTCCCGACCGGTATTTAGTTTTTTTTGGCACGCAGGGGACGGCTTTTGTCTGCGGTTTGCAGATTCAAGCCACCCCCTTCACACCCACATGTTCATGTTCTGCCCGAAAAGCCGGCGGAAGAATGAACATGTTCTATGTGTTTCGGACCACCGGCGATGTAAAAAACCATCTGGCGGAAAATCCGTGCAGTGCGGACTGCTACATGGATTTTCTATTCAACTCTATGGGGGAGCGTTGCTTGCAGGTTTTCAGACGGTTTGTAAAACCACAAACCGTCTGAAAAACCAACAAATATCCTGTGCTGTGGAGTAAAGCCCTTAGGGATATACCCTGTAGGGTTTAAGTGGATAGACTTCATTTCCCCACTGGATTATTGCACTTCGCAGTCCATAGTGTGCAAGTGTTGATTTCTGTGAAACTGGAGCCACACTGTTCAGACGCTGCAGATTTGTCTGTGACCATTTATAATGTGAAACCTGTTAGTTGGATTGTCAGATCTGCTTGAAGTTTTTAGAACATATTCTGAATCTTCACAGCAGATTTCAGGCTTCAGGTACCTGGTAAAATCTGTAGTCGGTAAGATTACAATATTTATCCAAAAATGTATTTTACCGCTTTTTTTTTTCAGCAGGATGATATGTTTTTGCTTTGATATCAGCTGTTCAGTTTTTTTTTTTGTACTTTTCTGTTTAGGCTGTAGTGACCAACGAGCTGGAAGATGGAGACAGACAGAAAGCTATGAAACGTCTACGTGTGCCACCACTTGGAGCAGCCCAAGTACGTAGTCTATTTAGTAAAGAACTTGCACCCCCAGATCATCTCGCATAGTATACAGTATCTTCTCCCTGGAGGCCTGAGGAGAGTCTGAGCTGAAATAATTATTCATTTATACAGGGTGGAAAAAGACTAATATTTATACACAGCTGCAATCGGATTTGTCACATTAGAAAAAAAACTTGAGTCACAAAAGGATCATTGTGTATACAGCGTTCATCCGCAATGCAACATTAATATAAATGGCTGTGCTCAGAGTCTGCATATTCTAGCTTGCACAGTAGATGAGATGAATAAACCCTACAATAATGTTTGCATCCATTGAATTCTGGGAACGTGTGGTCTCTCTCTGTAGCAAACAAGTCATAAAAGCAGATCTAACAAAATTACCTCCTTCGGGAAGCATCACAGCTATGTCCAATAGGAAAGCTTAGAAAGGGAGTAGCAAACCACATAAACTTGTAATGTATAAAATTATCGAATTAATAAAATATAGGTGAGGTAATTGAACCATGAACCCTGGCAAAACTGTCCCTAGTATGGCCTTCATTGTACCTGCCAGAGCCGTAGGTCCTAGCACTAAGGCAGCCGCCCTGAAAAGGACAACTCTGTCCTTTGGATACCTCTACCTAAAATAACAGCCCTACATGATGTCCCAGCATGTTTTGATCCCCCTCATAAATATCTCCTCAGGGGACTGGTAAGGGTATGGTATATAATGGGTAGTAGAGACTACAGGAAGTCTTCGGATGTTCTTAAGTTGAATTTGTATGTAAGTCGTTTTAAGTTTGTTTTTTTTGTTTTGGATAGTGAGTTAACAACCCTTTCACATTAGTTTTGCTGCCTGTGCCCTTATTAATACATATGTTTAACTTCTGTGGGGCAACCTGCTGACACTTGTAGTCCCATATCAACTGCCTGTACACAGCTATAAGTGCCAGCATGCCACACCACACAGGTTAAACACCTGTACTAATCGTATGTGTAGGGATTAAAACATGTGTTTAATATTAGTGGTGTGGCATGCTGGCTCCATAACAGAATACATAGCTGCTGCTATGGACATACAAGTGCCAGCATGCCATATCACACATGTTAAACACATGTACATAACTGTACTCATACGATTAGTACATATCTTTAACAAAGTAATATGGGGTTAGTGTTCACGGATCAGACTTGACAAAACTACGAACGTTTAAATTCCGACAGGCTCCTAAAGAGGAACGGAGGCTTTTATAGGGCATAATGTGCATAAGTAATGCCCCATAAAATCTCCGGTTCATAAACTGGAGACCGTTGTAAACTGGGGTCCTTATAGTGGAATTGTAGAAAAATAGCCTATGGTTAATATGTATGAAAACACATGATACCAGTGAGTAGGAGATTAAAGCGAACCAATAGGGTGCAAATAAACATAAAGGGCGACATGTATGAATTCGAATGCGTACTTTTTTTTTACTTGGCGCCGACACCAGAGTTCTAGATAGATATAGAAGAGTGTAGAATACGACAGATTTTTGGCGCACTAAGCTCTATGCCCTTAAAAATGCAACGGGCCAAAAATATTCACACTTTCTTATTATAAACTCTTCTATGTCTTTTTATAACTTTAGTGTCGGCGCCAAGTAAAAAAAAAAGTACGCATTCGAATTCATACATGTCGCCCATAGTTTCACAATGATATACACAATAAATCACCAGAAGTGTGAATAAACATGCGGCAGAAAGCGTGTGGCTTAAAGGGGTTGTCTCACTACAAGGATTGCTTTTTATGTTAAAGATCTTGCAAAAATAAGTCACTTTGCAATATATGTCCATTGACAGTGTCCTACCTATTTCTAGATATCCCCTCTTGTATGGGCTTCATCAGCTCCTCAGGTCACTATAGCTACAGACCTGTTTGGTCTCTCCTGATAGGCTGCCAGCACTGGTTGTTATAGCTACAGACCTGGCTTCTACTGCAGCCTAGTAGAAGCCAGTAAACACATCCCTGAATTCAATATGCAACCAAGAAAACAGGACTGAGGTAAGATGAATCAATGTAGTGAGACAACCCCTTTAACAGCAAATGAAGGATTCATACCGACCAGCATATCGCTCATGGCATCTTCTCTGGAAAACTCAGCTCCTGCAAAGAAATAACCTTTGCTACTTCAGTTTGGTACATTTTTACCATATTTTTTGTAATGTTTCAAAGACCAGCTTCATCTTTACCTGTATATTAGGGACCAGCAATTTCCTAACATACAGCTATTAATGGAAATGCTCCCTTTTCAAGCATGCTCAGTATGGATAAAGGTGGATTCACACCTGCGTTGTGAAATTCCTCGTTCCTTTCTATTTTGATTGTCCTCTGTTTATATCCCTTTTTTTTGTCCTTTTATTGGATCTGTTTTTATCGGTTATAAAATTGGTGGTGCTTTTCATTTCTGTACATGCGCAGAATTATCAGACCTAAAAGAAAAATGAATATTTGTTTTAAACTGCTGAACAAGGGAGACATTGTAAGCTGATGTCAAAGTATCCATGTGTTTAACTGTGAACTGTGAAGGATTCATTAAAAAACACATTATTTATTCTTCCTTTGATCTCTAGGGTCTGTTTTTGTTTTTTCCTCAAATACATCAGTTTTTGACGCATTTCAGAACGCAAGTGTGAATTCACCCTAGAGCTGATTTTTTTTTTTTTCTTTTCTTTTTTTTTTATTACCGTAATCGCCAGCCTCGGCCACATGACCACCAGGGATGGTTGCACTATGGCCATGTTCCACGCTTAAAAACGATTCAGTCCTTATTACGTGCCAGTGCGCAAATTACCTGGAACGTCCAAGTCATTATGGTAATCTGCAGTTCTCATAGAGAACTATGGATTACGTCTCCTCTCCCTGATCGGCGTATACGCGCCGCTGGTAATACAAGTCTATGGGCTGGCGAGGTGCCGGCCACACGGCGTAATTGCGGGCCGTAATTACGTCCCGCAATTAAGCCGTGTGAACATAGCCTATTAGTGACGGATTATGCTTTCTTCATTTCCACAGCCAGCTCCAGCCTGGACAACCTTCAGAGTGGGACTATATTGTGGTATATTTATTGTCTTGAACTGTGCAGTTGCTTATACAGGTAGGTGTCTTTACATATGGATGTAATCTCCCATTATTGGTGGATGTGTGGAATTATCGGATTGTATTCTCCATTTCTCTTATCACAGCTTATGAGAGTTATAAAATTGGTGAGGTGTGGCCGTTGGTGAGGATTTACAGGGGCGGCTTCCTGCTGGTGGAGTTCTTGTTTCTCCTTGGTATCAATACATATGGCTGGAGACAAGCTGGGGTCAACCACGTGCTCATATTTGAATTAAATCCACGAAACAACCTCTCACATCAGCATCTTTTTGAAGTAAGTTGATTGCTGGGCTTAAGTCTCCATGTTCTGCTCCCTGCTATTTCATGTTTGAAAACTATATTAAAGCGTACCTGTGAGCTTCCTGATATAGTTGTTCTAGCAACTACCAGTCCTCACCATGAAGTAACAATTCTGAAGTATATTCCCATAAATCTTTGTTTGGTTTCCCTGTTTATTCATCCTAGAAATGTATTACCAATTTGTCATCTAGGTGTTACCAGTTGGGAGTTTGTCCCTGCACAGCCTGATATTGTCCAATCGGTGCTGACAGTCATAATGTTCAGGGACACACCCCTTTGGAAATTGGACTGATCACACCCAGATGACTGATTCAGTAATACATCCCTCGAAGGATTAATAGAAGAAGACATGTCTTCATTTGGTATCTTGCTCTTTAGAAAAATTGTACCTTAAAAAGTCACTCTACTAGCCATACACTATAGACTTTCCAGTCTATTAGAATATGTAATATATTATACCATTGTTCAATTCTAGTACCTCTCTTTCTGCTAACTGCAACTATGCAGTTAACAGAAACAAAACCCATACACACCTCTATACCAACGTGTGTTCCAACGCTGCGCCTGCTGGTTCTCTTCCCAGTTATTCTGTTGTCTTTCGGCTCCATCGAATTGGAACGTCACTGCTGCAGCCTCTGAATAGTTGCAATGGCTAAATGACACTGGGCGAAATCACTGTTTGGAAGCGAAGGCTTTGAACAGTGATGTCGGACAATGTTACGTAACCGACCGCTGCAGCAGTGCCGTTCCGTTTGGACGGGGGGGGGGCTGTTTTATTTTCTTACAGTTCCTGCACCATATTTGCAGTTAAAAAATTGGAGGTGTAGAGCCCATAGGGGAGAGTGGTTACCGACGACTTTCTCTCTGGAGCTCTTGTCCTGCATTACACAGTCTATTGATTTGAACTTGCTCTATGTAAGGATTCATTCCTCCTATAGTGGTGCTGCAGGGAAATTAAACATTTTTGGGCTGGGTTCACATGTGTGTTTTTTGGTTTCACCTAGGTGTTCCAATTTTGAGTTAATTACAAAATCACATGCATTTTTTTTAAAATGCTTGCTTTTCTGAAAATTTGCATGTGTTTTTATTGCATGTGGTTTTTAAACGCATCACAAACCAAGCCTTACTCTTACTTTTTTGATCTGCATTATCTCAAAGGACTGTTCTAACAAGTTTATAGTGTGTGTTTTTTTTGTTTTTTTTTCCATAAGTCAATATATATACAAGTACATATCTGACTTAAGTATTGACTCCTTTTAAATGATTAAGGTTCATTAGATTTTAGACATGTTTATATGATTGCTGTTTACTAGACTTTTTATTGCAGGGGCTTTCTTCTTAGGGATTAGATTGTGTCTGTTAAATATTCTATACGCTGATCCTTGTCCATGTGTCCTTCAGCTTGCAGGGTTCCTTGGGATGCTGTGGTGCCTCAGCCTTTTCACCTGTGTCTTTGGACATCATATCCATTTGCCATGCAGGTGAATCCACTGGTCCTGTACGGCTTCATGCTGCTCTTCTTCATAAATCCCACTAAAACCTTCTACCACAAGTCTCGCTTCTGGCTTCTTAAATTATTGGTAAGTTGCCTTTCTATAGCATAGGTTTTGGTTCAGCAGTTTTGATCACGGTTTCCACTTTTATTGTCATTTCTTCTCTTCTGTCATTTGAGCGTTTAATGCAGTAGTGCTGCGGTTCAGGTTCAGCCCGACCTGACCCATATTTTACTCGCACGAGGGTTGTTATTCATCAGATTTGGGCATTAATTTTGCTGGATGCGTCACTGAATCCTGCCTACATCTGATGGATTATACAGCTAGTTTTCCCGGTCTGACTGGCAGGCTGGAGATTGGTTGCCAGGTATGATGATCATCCAGCAAAAGTTAGCTCGCTTTAAGTTTAGGCTGAACCCAAAGAGCAACACTAATAATCAAATCTGTCTGCTTATCATAGGCCAAATATCTTTATCTAGAATGTTTTATCCAGCCACTGTAGTCTTTTAGGGTATGTTCACACCACGTATTGGGGTGCGTACTGTACGTGCCGCAATACGCTGTGTGTTTTAGAAGTACGCGCTATCCAGCGCGTACTTCTAAAGCACAGGGGGCTGGCCCCATTTAGTTCCATTATCACTTCTCTCCCCCGGCATACAATATAATCATATTGTGCACCAGGGGAGAGGAGACGTAGTTCATAGTTCTCTATGAGAGCTAGGAATTGCCGTAATTGCGGCGTGCATTTCACACGGCATAATTACAGTGCACATTTCACCCCGTTTTTGCGCTTTAATACAGCCGAAATGCGCGCCGTAATTATGCTGTGTGAACATACCCTTACTGTTTTATGCTGTATCTACAACTTTGACTGCAACAGACTTTACCATAAGCTGTAGATTTTGTATCATGGACCATGTGCTGTACCTCAGACCTGGGGCTATAAATTGAGGACGATGCCTTCCACTCTTCCTGAATCCCATGATTATATCGGGTTGGTTGGGAATATGGTGCCGTCATGCTTCATAGTGCAACTTAAGATGGGAGCAAAGCTGCATGCTCACCATTGACCATACCCCATATCCCAATTTTTCTGCTCTTTAAGGCGCTTGTTCTCTGTACACCATGGTCTTCCTGTATTATATTATATTTTTTCCCCCTGTGTTTCTCTTAGTTCCGTGTGTTCACTGCACCTTTCCACAAGGTGGGGTTTGCGGATTTCTGGCTTGCTGATCAGCTCAATAGTCTGGGTGTGATCCTCATGGACCTGGAGTTTATGATCTGCTTCTACAGCTTTGAACTGCAATGGGATAATCCACAGGGACTCATCACTACAGGTAAAGCAAAGCTGTCATGTTTTCTTTAATCCAAGCAGTGAGAAGACATTGTGAGATTACATTAGAGAGGTTTCCGGTGGGGAGAGTCTCCCCTAAGCGTCATCTAAGTGGTGCTATAAATACTTCTGCAGATACTTGTCAGACCAATAACATCAACGATGAAGGAAATGTTCCAGGTTTCAAAGCTTATTATGTAGGCTACGGTCTTGAGGAGGAAAGCAGAGCAAATTATTAAATTAGATTCATTTAATAATTTTTTCTATTGACATAAATGTTGAGCATGTTGGATCGTTCATTGGGTTTGGTTGAATTTTCTTTTGTCTTTTAACAGCCGCTGGAAAGTGTAATACCTATTCCTATGGAGTTCGTGCCGTGGTTCAGTGTATCCCAGCCTGGCTGCGTTTTATTCAGTGCCTGCGACGATACCGGGATTCTAAGAGAGCTTTTCCCCATCTAGTGAATGCCGGGAAGTATTCCACTACCTTCTTCATGGTGACGTTTGCAGCCCTCTACCAAACTCACAAAGGTAACACTGACCAGCTGAAGCTTCAGGACTTGGCCGAACTGCAGCTTAGCTCCCGGCTTCCTGACCATACATGTTTAGCTTTTATTAAACTTTAGCTTTCCAGTATAGGGGTGAGGTGTGCAGTAATGCTTGTAATGATTTAGATTTAACAAACCCTATGAAAATAATCAAATATACCTGATGTTTGGGTATAAATACAAATGAATCCTGTATTTTTGACAAATCTAGTGAAAAGCCGCCTTCATATTACCTAAATCAGTTCTACTATACGTGTTGTGTGCTGCGCAAAGCAAAAATAAAATGCCGTCAAACGTCTTTTTTGGCTATGTTCACACGGCTTAAAATGGGCCGTATTTCAGTCTGTAATTACACGCCGTAGTGCGCGAATTACGGCTGGAATACGTCCCAGTCATTACGGTAATCCACAGTTCTCATAGAGAACTATGGATTACGTCTCCTCTCCCTGCTCGGCGAATACGCCGGGTGGGGAGATAAGTGACAGGTCATTTTCTACCGGCGTATACGCGCCGCTGGTAATGATAGTCTATGGGCCGCCGAGGTGCCGGCCCCCCGCCCCCGTCCACACGGCGTAATTGCAGGGCATAATTATGCCCCGCAAATAAGCCGTGTGAGCCCAGCCTTTGAGTCCTGGAACTAAAATTGTGCTGAAGAGGGGTCTTCTAGAGCGGAGGCCTTCTCAAAAAAGGTGCTGATATACACACAATGTAAGACACTTGAAAGTCCGTAGGAGTAAAAGCTAGTCTCAATGAGTGTGATCGTCTCAGAGGTTTTTGTATACTGAGTGACACATTGTATAGAAATTTTGCTTTTGAAGTCAAAGTAGAAATAGATTCAGATATTGCAGGTGAGCAAAACATTTTCTGGTCAAAGGGAAATATTGTCATATCGTACCTCTCCGAGAGGCCACAGTAAATCTTAGAGGGGTATTCCATGTCCGATATCTTTAAGGCACTTCAGTTGTAAATACCTAAAATGGCTGCAAGATCTGGGATTCAATTTAGTGACCGCCAGAGATCAGAATGGTGGGGTCCTCTACTCTGTTCTCCGGAAAGAGAGTATGAGGCACCTATTTTCTTTGTAGTTTATGGGGTTTACAGAAGTGACTGTTTCCCCAACTATAAGAGAGAACACCTTTCAAGTATAGGCTCCTCTCCATCACCTCCTCCTCATTGGAGTCTAGAACCCATCAGACCTTTTTATAGTATATCGAGTGGATCTGCCATGATTGTGTCAGAAATAAATACTCCTTTGAAATAATCAAGAAACCAGTTTTTATTAGATTTGTTAATTTAGGTTGCTTAAAATGGCATATACAGTCTTACAGTGCCAGCCGTACAATGATCACCATAGCAGTGCAAGACACGCAATGCCACCATAAGTGGCAGTCATAGAGTGCCAGCCTTATTGTACCCACCATAACAGTGCCAGCTTTACAAAGATCACCAATGCCACCCATAACTATGCCAGCCATACAGCGTCCACCATAAGTGGCAGTCATACAGTGCCAGCCCTACAGTACCCACCATAATAGTGGCATCAGATGAATGCAGCTATCAAAAGAATAATATTTCTTTCTAAATTATAAGGACCAAGACAAAGGTTGTTTGTATCCTGATGGCTGGAAGCTGGCAGAGGAGTAATGGGGGCAGCATATTGTACACCTTTGGTTCACTGCAACTGTAAAGTTCTATAGGCACTACTAATGTTTGTTAAAAATGGACAAAATTTTGTATTGTACTGCCCCCTAGTGACCAGAGTGTGATACCGTGTACCAATGTGTGTGCAACAGAACAAAGTATATCTAAAAGACGAAGGTTTTTTTTTTTGTGGAATGTGTTGTGTGCACGTACAAGAGATTTGCTAAAATATGGTAAAGTCTTGTGCATAAACTTCTAGCCCCTGCCAGTTCCCCAGCTGTAGAAACGGCCTCCACAGTTTTGAAACTACCACATTTGTGTAGGGTGAGGATTGAGGATGAAAGGGATAGTCTGCATGGGAACATGGTTTTATGAATGCCTAGAAGTGCTAAAAAGGAACAAACTCTGGACTAGTGAATTAGGTTGTAGCGCCATTCATTTTTTTAAATAGATCATTAAAGGGGTTGTCTCACTACATTTATTCATCTCACCTCAGTCCTGTTTACTTGGTTTCATTGTGAATTCAGGGGCACATTTACTGGCTTCTACTAGGCTGCAGTAGAAGCCAGGTCTGTAGCTATAGCAACCAGTGCTAGCAGCCTATCAGGAGAGATCGAACAGGTCTGTAGCTATAGCGACCTGAGGAGCTGATGCAGCCCATGCAAGAGGGGATATCTAGGAATAGGTATGACACAGTTAATGGACACATATTGCAAAGTGACTTGTTTTTGAAAGATCTTTAACATAAAAAGCAATCCTTGTAGTGAGACAACCCCTTTAAGTATTAACAGTGTTCATCATTTACACGCTATTTTTAAAAAAACATCCAGTAAAAATGTTTGTCCTATGCCCTGCTCTGCACACATGCATCATGACTTTCTCTACAAGCCGGTCTCTGGATAGCGATCATCTGTTCAATGCCCAGTAGACAAAATAAATGACTTTCTGCTGGTCAGATAAGCAGCAGAACCTCTGTAGTCACATGGTAGTATAGCTGAGAAGACTCCTTCTGCAGAGGACGGAAGCAGGGGCTATATTAAAAGCTGCCAGAGGAGGAAGGATTCTGATTCTATCGACCCCCAGCAGCACCAAGGGGGTTACATGCAGGGCTGTGGAGTCGGGAGTCGGTGCCTATTTTGCAGGAGTCGTCATAAAAGGGGCCGACTCCAACTCCCAAAATATATAATTAGTTGGTCCAGTTAGTTCGATGCAGTGCAAAGAACAAGAGGAATTGGGTTTCGCCAGTGCTACTGCTCCCATATCTTCAGCTTCATCACATGAGGAGTGTAATTGATGACATGGAGCTGGCAAAGCGCTGCCCCAGGGGAAAAGATTCTGCTCCCATGGCAAACAGATTAGAGCAAAATGTTTCACCTATTTTCAAAGAAGTAGAAAAGTTCAACCATTCATCAAAACTGTCTGTGGCTGAGGCAATTCCTTTATACCCTGACATTGTTAGAGATGTTGCCCCTGTGGTCACTGCTTTGCCCCCAATCCAAGTTAGTGTAGAGAGGCCGTTCTCTAGCCTGGAAATATTGAGATGAGATGTGAGGTAATGTATGCAGGATCTGATGGAGGCAATACTATTTCTCAGAACAAATTCAGAGACTCCACAAATGTTCCTGCAGGGTTTTGCATATTTACAATTTTTTTGTGTTCTAAAGTCATATCCAATAAATATATTGTACACTGACAAGCAAAATGGTAGCTATGTTTTGAACTTGTGACTTTCAGGCTCCACATCTCACCATCAACTACAGCTTTGTACATGAGGCTACTGTAATTTTATATACAGTCATCTTACTATATCTTAAAGATTTGACTCCCCAAGGTTTAAAAGCAATCTGATAGTTCTCTGACTTCTTTCTACTATTTTATAAGCTGCATGTTTACTGTTTTGCTTTCAAAAATCAAAATGTTAATTTTTATATAAATTTGTATCTTTTCTGAAAAAATAACCATTTTGGTTTTCAATAAATGCTTATACTTCTGGCAGCACTGGACATGACTGACATGTTTTGACCTGTTGAGATCCCATCTCTTTCAAAACAACACCCAATATTGGTTCAGGTGACTGGAACTTGGGATCAAAAACATTTTTATCTCTTTACCCACAAGGAAAAGATCATAAAACATTGTTCCTTTTTTGTGTGTCTTCCTACCATAAAGCTTGATTTTTGTAGCATAAACCCTTAGCATAAATTTAAATTTGCAAGTATTTAGCATTGTTTGATCTGCAGATTCCCTTTCCTGTAAAATGCTTTTTTAAATTTTGCTCCTAAAAATCAAAATTTTAAATTTTTATTATTTTGTTAGTATTGGGAAACCATTTTTGGGTTTTCATAACTGCCCTAAATCCTTTGGGCTCGGGATCAGTTCAGCGGTCTTTGCCAAAATTATCCCCAAGTCTCTTCTACCTTTCCCCCAATTTTTGGTGCGGAAGGGATTGGAAAATCAGTTTTTTTCAACTTAACAAGGGGGCAAAAGATAAAAAATTTGTTACCCTTTTGCTTGTCAGGTCTAAATGTTGATTTTTGATCAAAAAGGGTAAACAGCCTGATGTTACCACTTTACTACAGTAAAGTTATCACTTAACATACGCCATGTATGAGGGAGTCGGAGTCGGGAGTCGAAGTCGGAGGTTTGGGAAATTGAGGAGTCGGGGCTTTGGCTTGCCGACTCCACAGCCTTGGTTACATGGAAGCAAATACTGATCCAAAGGGTGTTTTTTATGCTGCAGATTACTTTATATCATAACTACAAGGAGATTCTGCTATTGGCTTTTGCTCAGAATGCATAATGGTTATTAACATAAGTTGTATTGTCATTTTTCTCCAGCTCGGAATCACTCGGACGCTCAGGTGTTTTTCTACCTGTGGATCATCAGTTACTTTATCAGTTCTTGTTACACTCTAATATGGGATCTGAAAATGGATTGGGGCTTATTTGACAAGAATGCGGGGGAGAACACGTTTCTGCGAGAAGAGATTGTGTACCCTCAGAAGGTATGAGCTCTGTGACTATCACATTTCCCCATCTACTGCTTCACAGCTGATCCCTGAATTGTAATGACTTTTTTAGGCTTACTACTACTGTGCCATCATTCAAGATGTCATCCTCCGTTTTGCGTGGACCATACAGATCTCTCTCACACAGTTGAACCTTCATAACAATGCGTCAGATATTATATCCACCGTCCTTGCTCCTCTGGAAGTCTTCCGGTAAGAACTCGAAAGAGTGGGAAATAAATTCCGAACCATATATTACCCTACCCACAGGGTTGGTTATACACTTCACATTGCTGGGACAACTTCACTGATTTTTCCTTCTGAAATCCTGAAGGTGGTAGCGTTTGTATGGAAACGGTCTGGTATGCTCGATGCCGCTCCATGGAAACTTTTTTTGTAGATACGAAAGCAGTTGTTTCCAAGCACTTTGCTGTTTCTGTAGCTCCAATAGATATCAAGCAGGTCTGTTCAAGGGTAGCACGTTATCCTGACAGGTTGTTGCATAATACATATAATACAGCCGCCATCCACAAGTGATATTGCAGCTCCAGCTCTCACATTGTCACCATTGCTTGCATTCAGTACATAGTTGCTTCTATTCCAAATGTTAGCGGCACACTATCAACTAAGAAAACATCAAAGGTATATAGGAATTTTTGAAAAATGCATTACTGTTAAGGATATATGAACATTTGGGGTTCTTAGTTCACAATTTTGATCAAAAGTGTTTAAGCTCACCTCCCAATTGCGTCAAGGGGACCCCAGCACAGGTGAGTCCTAACACTAAAACGTTACCTCTCTTAGAGCCTGTTTAAAAAATGCTTTTGGATGTGCATAGCCAAACAAGGTTTTTTAGTCTGTATGAGGAGTGGCTGCCTCATTGGCTTTCTGCACTCCGCCCATCTCCATAGGTTTTAAATCGGTGCAGGATATTCAGTAGCTAGTCCTTTTCACTCCCTAAGGTGTTGAAGTCTGATCAGGCTCCAATAGAGGCAACGTTTTAGTGTTAGGACTCACCTGTGCTGGGGTCCCCTTGACGCAATTGGGAGGTGAGCTTAAACACTTTTGATCAAAATTGTGAACCAAGAACCCCAAATTTTCATATATCCTTAGCAGTAATGCATTTTTCAAAAATTCCTCTATGCCTTTGGTGTTTTCTTAGTTGATAGTGTGCTGCTGGCATTTGGAATAGATGTATGTTATTGCCTCGCCAGTGTGCACCTATATAATGTTGTTGGATTTGCAGAGCCAAACAAGGTTTTTTTTTTAGTACATAGTTGCTGTGAGTTGCAGCAAGTGAGTTATGATACATACGTTGCTTCCCTTATCTGATGAGTAATTTTCTAGGAGCAGCAGTAAGTTTACCAACTAAATCAGAGATGACTAGTGGAGCTATTACAATAATGTATTTAGTGTTTTGCTCCAGACGGTAGTTTCACTGACGATTTACTGATTGAGACCTGGTGGACATTGTAAATGTAACTAAACTTTCCAGGTATCTCCAAGACAAGTAGGAGATGCCAGTTACTGAATAAGGGTCCGTTCTCAACGTGTTTTACACCACGTCTGTGGTATATGCCGGAGTGCCGTGATAAAAGTGCCCCAATGGATACAGCGACGTAGCCACTGCACCTCCATGGAGATCAGTAGAGCAAATGTTCTCCTGTCTGGACTAAGGTTACCCTCTTTCTCAGCAGTATACAATTTCCTAGTGGGGCTCACAAGTGTTACATTATGCTTTTGTGTATACCACCAGGAAATAGAGCAAACCTAGTCGACATAGGCCTACCTCTGCCTCATTGATGGCTGCAGCGGCTATGGTGCAGTATCCGTCTGGGATCTTTTTTTTACGGTAACCGGACAGATACAATAGGTGTGGTATAACACTCGGTGAGAACGGCCTGTAAACCAGCTGTCCATTATTATTAATTACTTTCTTTGCAGTTACTCTAACTAGGATTACCTCTATATTACACAGCAAGGGAAAAAAAATCAGACACTGTATTCTGGAAACTCATAAAGATCCCACCTAATAAAATATAACCTTTATTCTAATTTCACTTAAAATGTTCTAGTCCAAATGTATTCATCCAAAAAGCATCACATCTGAGTTGGTGGAGCGCACGCGCTCTTCATAGGCGCATCAAAATGGAAACGCGGCATACCTGCTTCTTCAAGTCACTGGCCATGGAAATAATCAGGCACAAAAGTGTCTTTCCCATTATACTGACGCTTGTGCTACTGACATTTTTATATAAAGCTGCTTTACCCACGAATCAGTCTCTAACAGCAAAGTGAAATGCGTCTGAGAAATTTAGACCATAACTATTAGTCCCTTCCGGAGGGTACTTTGTTGCCATGTGCTTGTTTAGAGGGGTTCTTTTTGAATTTGACCAAATTTATCTCTATTCTGGTTTATTGCCATTTTGGCTATTGTGTTTGTGGCTGCACACAGAGTTTTCCTAGGATATTAAGGGATTTTTTGCAGGGTGCAACAGGACTGGTACTGCAGGGTCCCCTTTTTGGCACTGGGTCTCCACTAAGAGCCTGTATAGGGCAAGTGGATTGAGGGATATAAGTATTACACCTTTCTGCTATGCCCTATTAGAAATTTTGATGCCTCCTATGCTTTTTGGATTACGATAATACATTTGAGATAACATTTTAAGTGAAATTAGAATAAGTTATATTTTATTAGGTGGGACCTTCGAGTTTCTTAGATATTTTTCCTTCCTGTTTTGGGGGTCATTTTATATGTTACAGTGTATTTTGACATTAAACCATCTGAGGAAGCGCGTGCTCCTGGGGTGCCATTCACCTAATACATACACTTTCTGGTCTTGCATGTTCCATGACCTTGCATCTTCTCACTTTTTGTCGGTCCGCTAGCCGCTTTGTGTGGAACTTCTTCCGACTGGAGAACGAGCATCTGAATAACTGTGGTGAATTCCGTGCCGTACGTGATATTTCTGTGGCCCCTATGAATGCCGATGACCAAACACTGCTGGAGCAGATGATGGATCAGGAGGATGGTGTGAAGAACCGAGCCAAGACCAAGACATGGAAACGGAGCCAGAGCATATCCTTGCGCAGACCTCGCCTGTCCTCCCAGTGAGTGGTACAGCTGTCGCAGCGATCTCGTATGCAGACAATGTTATACAGTATATACAGGTTATCTGACATGTTGCTACGAGTCCGTGATGTAGCAGAACATCTTGGCTGGACTGTTTATATCCAAATGTGAGACATCACAGTGGCATGTTCTTTTGGGATGTGACAGTCATGTTAATTTAACCCCTTAAGCCGAACTCCTGAAAAGTAGTTAATGACCAGAACATTTTTTTAGTTTTTGCCTCCATGCGTTTCAACAGTTGTAACTTTTTTATTTTTTCAATGACGCAGTTGGATGAGGCCTCGTTTTATTCGAGACGAGTTGTACTTTATGGGGGAATAGTTTAAGTTCACTTATAAACAGTTGCAGTATTTTTTTTTATTTATTTTTTTTTATTTTTAGTTTTTTTATTTTTTTTTACACCATTCATATTTCACACTAAATAACTTGTTAGATTAATTCTACAGGTTATTATGGTCTTGTGGATACCAAATATGTGTAGGTTTTTTTTGTGTGTGTAATTTATGCACAATTATTTTTTATTAAATATATATATATAATTTTTTTTTTAAACCCTTTTTATGGTTTTTTTTTGTACTTTTTTTTTTTACTCCCATGAAGGGAGAACTGTTTTACAATTTTTTTTAATTTTTTTTTTTTTTACACTTACTAATGTATTAGCATATTCATATATGCTAATACATGCTAATCTGTGTCAGTTTGACACAGGCAGTGATTAGGACAGCACACAGTGCTTCCTAATCACTGGCTTCATACACTGAAAACTCTGGGGCCACTCTAGGTCCCCAGAGTTGACTGTGCAGCCGGTCCCTGAGCTCTGTCGGGTCACCGGGTGTTCCGATCACCTGACAGAGCAGGGGAACCCTTTGATTGCGCTGCGGTAACGCATCGCCGCAATCAAAGGGTTAAAGCATCAGGTTGCGGAGGTTTCCGCCGCTCCCCGATGCCTGCAGGACATGCTCTGGGATTGGGGCTGTGTAGTACAGCCCGATCCCAGCGCAGCTGCGGCGCCGCAAACTCCAATGTCTGCAGACGAACGACCTGAAATGCCCGCCGTCAAAAGACGGTGGGCGGTCGTTAAGGAGTTAAAGAAGACCTGTGACATCTTCTGTTATGACTGTTTTAGTAAATACATGTGTTCCCTGTGAAATATCAGTTCTGGAGCAACTTCTCTTATAACTCTAGTTGTGCTGTTCCTCTGTTATTCCTTCTAGAAATGTATTCCTCAATCTGTCAGATGGGTGTTACCATTCCAGTTTTTAAAGGGGCGTGTCCCAGCATACGCTGGCCCGGTTAGCACTGACTGGATAATGTCAGGGTGTGCAGGGACATTCCCCTAATTGGTAATACCCAGCTGACAGATCGGTAAGGAATTTCCAGTAGAACTATTGGGGGAATTGCACAACACAAAGATCTAAGGAAAGCTGCTTCAGAATAGTTTTTGTTGGAAGCACCATTATTTACTTAACCGACCTCTCGGGAATGTGCTGATTCTCTTTTAGGGTGTTTCTTTTCTTCCCCTTTTTCCTAGATTTCCAGTGATTTCATACCATATTATTTTGTATCATACAATTTCTTCTAAATTATTAATGAAAAAGAAGAAAAAATTTCTCCACCTCTACTGTAACCTGTGTATCTTGTACAGTAAAGCCCCTTTATACAGGCCGATGATCAAGGAAATGAGCCTCTGAATGAGGTGTTATAACCTTGATTGGTTCTCCTGAAAAAGGCCTTTTACTCAGACTAATGCACACTGTGAGGGGGAGTACCAATCATTCATCCCTTCCCCAAATATCATTATGTCAGCAGAATGTCCCCTGGGTCCAGGAGCAGATGGGCCGCCCACCAGTGAGCATTGCTATGCCATTGTTTGCCCTTTGTTGGCGGATCAGTGGTGTTTTTGCTCTACAACAGCCAATGATCAGTTGAATGTGTATTGTACGAACTCATGCAATAAGCCCGTTACCAACTTACGATTAAAACACAATAGTACAAATGAGGCTATGTCCTAATTGTCTCGATTCTAGTCAGGTTTTTGGCAGATTCAGTCTTTAGAACCCGAGGAAAATCCGACTACCCAGTGCAGTGTAGACCGCAATTGAAAATCCATGATGTAGTCCACACAGCACAGATTTTTTCCGGTCGGTTTTAAAGTTTGTCAGGTTTTCAAACCTGTTGGCTCTTCCACAGGATTGCCATTGGAATCCTACTACATTTAACTCCTTAACGACCGCCCGCCGACTTTAGACGTCGGCTGGTGCAGGTCGTTCGTCTGCAGCGACGTCTTAAGACGTCACTGCAGACACCGGAGTTCGCAGCGTCCGGGCGCCGCAGCTGCGCTGAGATCGGGGCTGTACTACACAGCCCTGATCCCAGAGCATCCCCTGCAAGCACCGGGGAGCAGAGGAAACCTCCGCAACCCGATGCTTTAACCCTTTGATTGCGGCAGATCGTCACCGCAGCGCAATCAAAGGGTTTCCCTGCTCTGTCGGGTGATCGGAACACCCGGTGACCCGACAGAGCCCGGGGAACGGCTGCACAGTCAGCCCTGGGGACCTACAGTGGCCACAGAGCTGTCTGTGTAACATGCCAGTGACCAGGACAGACTGCGTGCTGCCTTGACCACTGCCTGTGTCAGACTGACACAGATTAGAATGTATTAGCATATATGAATATGCTAATACATTACTAAGTGTAAAAAAAAAAAAAAAATGTAAAACAGTTCTCCCTTCATGGGATTTAAAAAAAAAAAAGTAAAAAGTGTAAAAAAAAAAATGAATTGAATAAAAATAAATATTTAATAAAAAAAAATTATTGTGCATATATTACACACAAAAAAACTACACATATCAGGTATCCACACGGCCATAATAACCTGTAGAATTAATCTAACAGTTTTTAAGTTTGAACTGTGAATGGTGTAAAAAAAAATTTAAAAAAAAAAAAAAGAAAAAAACATTTTTTAAATAAAAAAAAATTCTGCAATTATTTGTAAACTTAAACTATTCCCTCATAAAGTACAACTCGACTCTAATAAAACAAGGCCTCATACAACTGCGTAATTGAAAAAATAAAGTTACAACTGCTGAAACGCAAGGAGGCAAAAACTAAAAAAAAAATGTTCTGGTCATTAACTACTTTTCAGGCGTTCGGCTTAAGGGGTTAATGTATGGGGCCGATGACGAGTCCGCAAATAGACTGCCATTTTTAGCGCAAATCCACGATTTTGAATGGCATTTTAACATTGTTATGTAGCCATAGACTAAGATTACAGCAAACTTTTTAGACAAGCAGGTATGTATAATGGCAGCAGAAACTCTGTAATAACATCCTGTTCTATTGTGTCCCATAGGAGTAAGGGCCGAGATACCAAGATCCTGATTGATGACACCGATGAAGCCGATACATGAAGCAGTCTCGCTGCTTTCAAAATCCACTCTTCAGCCATCTCTTCCAGGCTCTCATCCCCCTTCCTGGCTTCTTTTTATCCTCTCTTCCAGCACCCATCATTACAGGGCTGGCCTCCTGCCCACCCAATTAACCTATTGAAAGTTTTTGGTCCCACCACAATTCATGGACAGAGGTAACAAAAGAAGCCAAGGGCAGACCTTTCTATACCCAAGTGTACCAAACTGGAAAGGCCTGTCAGGAGTTTGGTGGGTGGTCAGAAGAAACCTCGCCACCAAATCTCTAATCTTATTGCTTGCCTGACTTCAAAAGACTTGAAATGATGATAATTTTTCGCTGTGGTGCCACATACAGCATCCTACGCTGGGATTGTTGTTCTAGTCACAGTCGATCATCTTTGTCTTACATACTCCTTCTCGTCCCTCCCTTCACTTCCCTACTCATATTTGTTTGCACTCATTGATATTTTGTGTTCCCACCCCCCAGCAGTGCTGGAAGGGGTCCCAAAGAAAAGGGGCTGGGGGAGTGACAGAACTTAGAGATATTAACTCTCTTCATTTAAACTGTCATGAGTCCATTGTTTTAAACCAAAGTTTTGTTTTCGTTGCCATCTTCTATTTTCCATTTCCTGATCCCTTCTGCTGGACCTGTTCAGATCCATCATGCAATCCTAGTGGTGTGCAGCCACCTCCGCGTCCAAGAGGAGCCAGTCCTGCCAAGGGGCCTGTATTCTGCTCTTTGTAAGAGCTGAGCACTCCTTTTCATAGCCTCCACAGCCTGCACTTAGGGAAGTGTGCCTAAACATTTTGCTGCTGAGTAACTAGAGCCACAGGGAAGGGGGCAAACGAATTACAGGCCCCCTAGAGCAGAGTGGTTTAAAGTTTCTTCTAGATTACTGCCAGACGAGTGACATGCAAGCGCTGCATACTGAAGTGCAAAGCATGTGTCAAGTATTTGATGTGACTTCTGTCAGTGCAGGCTCCTACTGCTGTCAACTGTTTCATTGCTGCCTTCAGGGTTCTACCCACATTTGCCAGCAGACCTCCCCACAAGGGCTGACAATAGGGAACCAGTCTTAAACCCCATCCCCTCCTTATCCAGCACTGCAGTGGACGCACAATGCAGTCGTTTGGAAGGGGGCAGCAGAGTGTAAAAATACATCAATTTTAGTAACCAGTGCTTGGCTATGAAGAGTTCATTCTCACCTTCTCCATGAGACAGGTTCTGAAGTACGACAATGCTGCCCCCTCTCATACCCGTTTGCTTTCTCCAGTTAGTGCAAGGACAATCTATTGAATTAGACCTCTGCTTGGTGACAATTTACCTCTTCGAGTCCGCCTCTCTCAGCACTTTTCCCCCCTCGTCTTAATCAAACACGTGGAAGAAGCGGTGCTAAGAGATCCGAGGGTTGTGACCGCTGCTTTGTCTTGCTGTAGCTGTATATGTGCATTGCTGTTCAGCTTGGCTTCTCTCGTCCGTGCGCATGCTTTGTTTGTTCCTTACGAGGGGGGGGCGAGGGCATCATTTGTGGCTTTTTTGGTTTTTTTATTAAAGAAAGGAGCTCAGCCGCTGAGTATAGGGAGAGGGCGCCGTCGCTCTTTGCAGCCCTGCCTGTTTACGACTGTTCATTGTGGAGACGATCAATTCAAAAGGATTGGGAGTATAATCCCATTGAAATCACTATTAACTACAGAAGTAACTAATCCGCATTGAGTATATAACATTACTTCCTATTCAGAACAACAGAACTTACGGCTGTATTGAATGTCAACCACATAGTTTGTTGTTTTATGCAAAGATCTGGAGTCTTTCTATTACTGCCAGATATAAATATTGTATGAGAACATTGCCATCTCCGGCTTTGTTGGTTACATTCCCTCAAATATACTACTGTTTACTTGGTAAATATTGCTAGAATTGGAGGAGTACCTGGATGGATAGCCACCGCTACTGCTTCAGGCTGCACTTTTGTGATGTTTACTCTGGTCCTTGGTGGTGCGGTTGTGGATAAGCTTCATGATTTGCGACAGGACTGGTGCACTCTTCTGCACACATCCGGAGAGAGAGAACGGACTACTACTCCATGGTCAACTATAACAGGAGTTTCCTCCCTGACTCAGGCACAGGCCTGGCTCATGCTTGGTAGCTGTGATGTAACCAATGTGTTCTTCTCGTGTAAGATGTGATGTAAGTCCGTACAGCAAGGGAATCGTGTCTGGAGGAGGAACGTGGAATGCCAGGGAATAAAGGGGAATTAAAGCACACTCCGTCCCTCCCTGCTCCCCTCTCCAGCTCTCTGTCCCCACTGTGAAGCTCTCTTCCTGCTAGATGTCTTCAGTATCAGCACTGTGACTTGTTTTTCTGGTGCATTCCTGTGTCGTGTCCCTGCACCCCACATCTCCTTCCATCTTAATTTTTTTCATCTGTGTTTCACCCCAACCTTTCTCCTTTCCACACCTTCTACCCCCTCCTTTTTTTCTACCACCCTGTTTTCTCAGAATATGAAGAACACGGGTCAACCATTGCTTGCTCTTCTCTGTAGCTGTGCTGATAGGTTTCTGTTCCCTTTGATGGATATTAAGAGTACTTTTTTTTTTCTTTTTAAATACTGTGGAGTACTTTCTGGTCAGTAGGAACATTTGGCACAAAGTGCTTCTGGTTTGTAGATTGTATAAGACAAATTTATGTGGCTTTATGTGTTCATTTTTGTTTTTTGTCTTTTTTGGTAAAAGAAAAAAAGAAATGACTGGTGTCTGTGTGAATTTTTCAATGAATTGTGATTTAAATGTCAATGAAATAAGGTTTACTTAATCTTGAAACTCCACCATCAGTTACTGTCTGTGGTGTCTTGTGTACTTAAAATGTATCCCTTACATCCTATTCTAAGCACCAAAATTCTGTGCTGATTGATTTCATATAACTATATAAGGATGAGAGCTTTTTTGAATCCGTGTTGGATCCGAAAATCGGATCCAAAAACGCTACAGTGATCATATGTTAAACAGATCCAACACGTATCCAACACGCAGCTGCATGTTTGGATGCGTGTTTGGCTGCAACAGGATCGCACCCTATTATTTTAGATAGGGCTCCTGCTGCGTCTTTCGGACCAAGAACTGATGTATCAATTCTTGGAACAGATCCAAAAGACGCAGTGAGACGCATCAGTGATCACTCGTGTGAACACCGATGCGTGTTTCTAATAAAAAGCAATGTAAAATCACATTGCTATTTATTCAATACCTGTTTGGGGTCCGACAGATGGATCCAAACACGTATTGAAAAGCATATGTTACACGGGAGTAAAACACACCATGCGAACATACCCTTAGAAAGTTTCAAATGTCCTGCTGTTTTTCACATAGCCATACTGCAACATGGTAATAGTCTCAATCCGTGTGGTCACTACTTGAGGGAGTTGATTGAAGGGGTGTTTAATATTGAGTTTTATTAGAGCAGTTTACATGCAGTAAGCTTCCGCTAGTATTAAAAGTTTAGTACTAAGGAAGGGTGACTAATATGCAGAGACCCGGTGTCTACCCTTTAGGGTACATGTACAATGGGTTGAAATACTAATAAATAGTGGAGTTCTGCTTTTAAAGGGTTTTCTCATCTCCAACATATATGGCATATCTGCAGGAGAGTCCTTTTACCTATCTCAGGAATAGGACCTCAAACCTCTCTGTTTATAGGCAGGTGGCCACACACAAATGGCTTTCATCATTCTGTTTTGTTGAGGTTCTAAATATAAAGAAGCACTCAATGGTCCTCTGGGACCCACACCTATCAGACCTTTATGACCTATCCTGTGCTATGCTGTGATTGTCTGAGATGGGGAAAACCCTTTAAGAAGCCAAGTACAGCCAAGCTAAGGTGCTTGGTTGTACTCGGAGCTCCCACTGAAATGAACAGAGTGCGACGCATGCATGACCATCTTTCTGCATAAAGCAGATCAGTAGGAATACCCCTTTAAGGCTGCTTTTACACAGTGTATGCAGCGTCCACTTGCCGTGTATGCCAAATGAGCTATCAACACATACATCAGTTCTATCCATAAGCCCGCATTTACCTGACAGAGGCCAAAAGAGTGCTTTTGTTGCTTGTCAGGCTGGTATATTTGTTTATATTTTAATGTATGGAATAGCTCAGTCTGTACTATTCTATAGAAGGGGCATTTAGTATAAATTCAAATCTTATACTATATTCACTTTTTTTTGTATACATGGGATCCTATGGACAATGAATGCATTTGTATGCCTATACAGCATCAATCCTCCAGTTTCAGGAGATCTGGCAAGTCCAGATCAATGACGCCTGGGTTCACGAAGTAGTCAATGTCGGGGTACAGGATTCATCTCATGTCCACACCCCCAACGCTTTTTTTTGTTTTTTTTGGGGGGGGGGTCCTCACCGCCTGCCTCTGGCTTGGGCAGCAGCGTTCCTTCAGGCAATTCATGTCCTTCTCCTTCAGGGGATAGTCACGCCGGTCCCCGAGTCAGACCAGTTCCGAGGTTTTAACTCAAACCTCTTTATGGTCCCCAAAAAAGACTGCTCAGTAAGGCCGGTGTTGAACCTCAAGGAGCTAAACCGGTATTTACCTGGCTTCTGCATGGAGTCTTTCCGGTTGGTCATGGCGTCTCCGGAACAGAGCAACTATCTTGCCGCTATAGCTATCAGGGACACATATCTGCACGTCCCGATTGCCCAGGTCCATCAGCTGTTTCTGCATGTGGCAGTAGGCTCAAGACATTCCAGTTCAGGGTTCTGCCGTTTGGCCTCACAACCACGCCGTGCGTCTTCATAAAGATCCTGGCACCCCTAATGACGATTCTGTGCATCAGGGGCGTTACCCTGATGCTGGACTACCTTCTAGTGAAGGCATCACCCTGGACTCTCTGGCGCTCTTCGGCTGAGTGATCAACTTCGACAAGTCCTGTCTGACCCCTTCTCAGAGGATGGAATTTTTGGGGATGATCCTCGATACTTGGGTGGTCTCAGAGTTTCTTCCATCAAGAAAGGTTCAGCACTTACGTGTGGGTGTTTCTTTGCTGCAGAAACGCCCCCTGTATACTCTTCGCACTTGCGTGTGGGTTCTCAGCAGGATGTGACTGCTTTTGAAGCTGTGTCCTTTACACAGTTTAATTTGCGCCAACTTTAGCAGGCAATACTGTCCCGTTGGGATGTTTCTCTAATGTCCCTGGACAGAATTATTCGCCTTTCACCCTAAGTCTGCATTGATCTTGGTTGGTGATTAGTGTCCCCAGCGCTCCATGAGGGGAAAGTCTTTTTTTTTACTCCCACAAAGACTGACCATCACTAGAGATGCCAGCACATCGGACTGAGGCGCTGTACATGGCACCCGGACAATTCGTGATCTCTGGTCCCTCAGAGAATCCATCCTCTGCATCAATGTCCTAGAACTCAGGGCCATTTTTCTAGCGCTGTTGTATGGGTCATCACTTATTCAGGGTTGCCCGATTCGAATTCTGTCCGACAACACCATGGCGGTGGCCTATCTAAATCATCAGGGTCGCACCAGGAGCCTGGCGGCTTGTCTGGAAGCCTCAAGGATCCTTCGCTGGAGGGAGCATTTAATTCTGATCTTGTCAGCGATTTTCATTCCAGGGATGGAAAACTGTTTGGCCAATCGTCTCAGTTGAGCATCGGCCGATCCTGGTGAGTGGAGCTTTTCACAAGAGATTTTTCACCACCTATGCCAGAGGTGGGGCATGCCAGACATTGATCTGTTTGCGTCTTGCCTCAATCATCAGCTCCCGAGATATGTATCCAGGACTCGGGATCCCCTGGCTCTTGCAGCCGATGCGCTGTTTCTACCGTGGCGTTAGTTTGCTCTGATCTGCCTGTTCCCTCCATGGCCCCTACTTCCTCGAGTGCTCAAACGCCTCAAGTCTGAGAGGGTGTCTACCATTCTCGCTGCCCCAGAATGGCCCCGAAGGGCTTGGTACTTTGATATTGTCACCCTATTGGCAGATACTACTTGGCCTCTTCCTCTGCGACCAGACCTCCTTTCCCTATGTCCGCTGTTTCACCCAGAGCTGCTTTGACAGCGTGGGTGTTGAAACCACAATACTGAAGCTTTGCGCCTTGTCGGATTCAGTCATCCGTACCATGATTTTGGCCACATAAGCCTCAATCCTCCCGGATCTATTACCACACCTGGAAGGCCTTTTTTGCCTGTCTTGAGTCCCAGGGGTTTCACCCCTTGGTATGTTCCATTCCCAGGGTGCTTTCTTTTCTTCAGTCTTGCCTGGAGCTTGGGCTCGGCCTCTCTTCCCTCAGAGGGCAGATTTCTGCCCTCTCGGTTCTGTTCCAGCGCAAGCTGGTATACACTCTCAGGTTAAAACCTTATTGCTGGAGGCCGCTCGTTCTGTCCCAACAGTTTGTAGACCTACCGAGCCGTTGGATTTAATTCTTGTTTTGAAGGCCATGCAGACTTCACCGTTTGAGCCTTTACGGGAACAGTCTTTGCCTTCATGAAAAGGGACCTTCTTGGTGGCCATTACTTCCATCCACCGAGTGTCTGAACTGGCGGCTCTGTCTTGTAAATCCCCTTTCCTGGTACTCCATAAGGACAAGGTTGTCCTATGACCTGTTCCTTTATTTCTCCTAAGGTGGTTTCTTCGTTTCATATCAATGAGGACATAGCTCTGCCCTTTTTTGCCCCTCCCTGCTCTTCCCCGAGACTGGTCGTTAAGTTTTTAGAAATTGTCAGGCCGTTCGGCTCTACCTCTCTGCCACTGAATCCTTTAGGTGCGCCGATGCCCTCCTTGTCATTTCAGAGGGTCCGCGCAGGGGTCTCGCAGCTTCTAAGCTGGATCCGGTCTGCAATTTCAGAAGCCCATCGGTCGAGGGGTGAGTCTCTTCCATTCCGGGTCACTGCTTATTCTACAGTACATGAGCTGTTGGTGCCTCCTGGGCAGTTCGGCATCAAGCTTCAGCTTTACAGGTTTGCAAAGCTGCCACCTGGGCTTCGGTGCATACCTTTTCTCAGTTCTATCAGACCCATAAGGTACTACTGGCAGCAGTGTGCTAAGGGCTGGCACTGCTGGTAAATGTTTCTCTTAGTGGCTTTTTTCCCCACCCTATGGGACTGCTTTTGGACATCCCAAGGTGCTGTGTCCCCGAATGATATTGACGAGAAATTGGGATTTTTGTACTTACCGTAAAATCCTTTTCTCATCTGATCCATTGGGGGACACAGGTCCTTCCCTCTTTTGTCTTTCTCCAATTCCCATTTGATGTTTTCGCCTTGGAGTCGGACTATTGTTAATAGTTTTTTCTATGGCTTGTGTACCAACGGAGTAGCCTGGCGTCAGTAGGAGGGGTATAGTCCATCAGGGCGGATCCGACACGTTTGGTTCCCCCTCCTAGGGCGAGCACCTATACCCAAGATGCTGTGTCCTCCAAGGAATCAGACGAGAAAAGGATTTTACAGTAAGTACAAAAATCCTAATGTTTTTTTTAAGAAAAAAAAAATCAGACTTGTAGAGGTAAGTTTCATACACAAGCTACATGTAACATACTGGCACGGGCCTTGTTGAAACACAAATAATGCAAAATTATCCACATAACTTGCAACATACAAGGTAAGAGGGTGCCATTCTTTATCACCATAACTTGGTGACATTGTTACTATACCAATGTGTACATGAAGTATGGGATGACTGTGGTACATGTAAATGGAGTTGTGACCTTTGGAAAAATAAATGTGAAAAGTGATAAAGCTGCAAATTCATGGTTTGGAGAAGGCTGCCTAACATTAGAATGTAATCCGGTTATTGAAGACCATTTCTCACATTGAACATTATTTCCTATCTGCACCCAGCAAGTTGTAGATCACAAGGAGCTGAGCTAAGTGTAGAGTTTATAGGAAAAAAAATCAATATGTAGGGTAACTGATTAAGATTTGTTTACTGTGGACATATGAGTCCAGTGGGTGGAGTGACTCGATGGTTTATGGTCTATGTGTGTAAAACCACCCTTTGGACTCCAAAGCCCAGAATGAGCAGATATCCCAGGCAATACATGATGAATTATAATGTATGCAGAGAAGTAGAAAAACTTCACTGTAAGCCCCGGTTCACACGGCTTATTCAAGCCGGAATTGCAGGCTGGATTGCGCTCGCAATTCCGGCTTGAATAAGGTGCGGGGGCGGGGCCGGAGCACGGCGGGGGAGCCCCCCCCCGCCCCCAAAGACATCCATTATCCACGGCGCGTATTGCGTCTGGATAATGTGCAGGTGACTTTCTCCCTGCCCGGCGGATTCGCCGAGCGGGGAGGAGCGATGGAATCCACTGTTCTCGGAGAGCTGTGGATTACCGTAATTACTGCGACGGATTGGCGCCGTACTGCAGCGCAAATCCGGCGCGGAGTACGGCGCCAATCCGCGGAGAAATAAGCCGTGTGAACGGCCCCTAACGGGCAGGAATCCATGAAAACTTGCAGGATAGCTGTAATAGGCCTCATTCACACTTTTTTTTTTTAAACATAATTTTTATTCAAAGTTTTAAATATATAAACAGAATTGGGCACAAGAGAAACAAGGTAGCGTCAGCTTAAATCATACAAAACATACAAAATATGTATGTGTTCATAGGAATAAAAAAGTAAATCATTAACCGAGATATCAGTCACAATATAAATCACCAAATAACCTATATATAGACAATAGAGTTAACACAATTATGAGGTAAAGCTGAGACTATGCACTGGCAAATAGAATGCTAGCTCATTCACACTTTTATATTTTAGTCAGCATTTTTATATTAGTATCTCTAAATTATTGTTAATACTGACCTAATACTGTAAGTGTGAATGAGTCCTTAGATTGTGCATTCATAGGACTTGCATCATATGCGGAATAGATTAATCATACAGTAACGAAAACTTCATCATACTTTACATCATTAAAAAGCGATCTTAGCAAAGAGATGGCTAAAGGGCAAATTCCAGCACCTCTGCTTATGTAAGGAAAATGCTGCAATGTAGATATTGTGCTGGAGCAGGCACATAGCACTTACATGTACAGATAAGGCTGGGTTCACACTAGGAGACAGCCCTGAATCTCCCATACTGCAGGCTAAACATTAGCTATAAATGGAGGCCTAGCTGATGCATAACTGTAGACCTTAGCAGAACAGTCAGCTGGTGACTACACTTGCTGTTTTAGGCTGTGTACGCTTTGTTTTTAGGACAACACAGCGTAGCGCATGACCCTATTCTATACAGCTGAAAACATTTGTAGTCATAAGGTAACGGACTGTTCTGCAAAAGAAGGGGCATAGCTAAGGGCATGTGGGCCCTCGTGCAAATCCTCAGCTTGGGCCCTTATCCCCCATGGTAGGTGCTATTCCCAGCTGTGAACCACTACTTTTTAACAACTGGTCCCCAGCTTGGTCTGACAGATGCCTGTGGTGTAGAGTGCAATTGAAAATTATTTCTACTTAAAGGTTTTGTCCAGCAGAAGAAAATTCATATGAAATGGGGCCAGAATGGGGGGGGCGGGAGGAAGAGAAAAGGTTATATTTACTGACCTCTAACCAGCTACTGCCGCTCACAACCTCCCCAGAATCTGCTCCTTGTTACTTTTAAGTTCTTGTCCCGACACATGAAGACTTGTGCTTCATTCAGTAACAGTAGAGCCTCTCCTATGTGTCTGAAAGAGAACCTGTAAGTAAAGAAGAACAGATCCCAGGCAGCTCTGGAATGGAACTGGGGGAACAGATAGATAAGTATGCCTGTCTAATTGGTGCACCGCTGGGTTTATGTAACCCACTGATACAGCTATGGGCTATAAGCCCTCTTTGTTCATTGGCCCATCCACTCTAATAGGTATTCTGATGTTATGGGAGATGCAGAGCATGTTCCTGACTTGAACACCGACTAAGTGACACACCAAGGTCATTCGAAGTTGCTGAACGTATTCAGAGGCCACGTGGTCTAGTAGCTGAATTTTTATCTTGCTGTAGATTTCTTACATTTTAAGCCCAACTAAACGGTCCTAGACCTCTGATTAGGAACTGTTAATTAGAGACTACCTACATTCTATAAACAGATCTGTCCACACCAAAAATAATTCACAAACGCATGTATAAAATGTGCAACTTTTAATAGTCATTTAAAAAAAAAAAATCTAGTGCAGCTACCAGAAGACAGTGGGGACACAAAAAAAATCCTGTTAGGTGACTGTACACAAAGTGCATAATAAATGAATAGCCTAAATCGCAGATACCCACCAAAGTAACAGCAAATACATTAGAAATGACGGTGCAAAACTCCGTGGGTGAGCAGTGTTACCGTTTACCATGTATATTCTGCATAATATTATTCCTAGCACTTGCACTTTATCATTTGTTTTTTGTTGACTGTTACCTATGATAATAGTAATTATCTTTATATAGCGCCATCATATTCTGTAGCACTTTACAATGTAGAGTACATACAGTAAGTACAGACAAAAAACAAAATGTTACATAATAGAAAGCTACTTCCAGATCAGACACAAGGTGTGAGGGCCCTGCACATTTTATAAAGCTCTGGAAAAAAATAAGAGACCACTGCACAGTTTTCTAAAAATCGACATGTCTGACAGCCGTTCCATTCCAGTGTCAGTTGAATTCCAACCAAAGTTCACCTCATTCTACTTAATGTGCTTCTGATTAGGTGATCACCTGAACCAAATCTTATTTAATGAAGGAAAGTATAAAAAAACACTGCTGTGGTTTCATAATCCTCTTGCAATAGGACAAGCTGGATGGCCAAATATTGATTTCTGAACTTTTCCTGACTTAAAACATTAGTCTTCTTGTTTCTAAATAAATATGAACTTGTTTTTGTTTTTTTTTTACATTATTTGAGGTCTGACAGCACTGCTTTTTTATTATTTTGATTTTTTGCTTTGAATTTCGGAGACATGTTGTCGGTAGTTTATATAATAAAATAACAATGTACATTTTTCTCCAAAAATTTACCATTGAAGAGAAAAATCTGAGAAACTGAAAATTTTGCAGTGGTCTCTTAATTTTTCCTGAGCTGTATAAGCGTCTGAGTTCTTTTTGGTTCGGGCACATCTGTTTGTAGGTTGTAGTTGGTGTTAAATGTCCTGGGAAATTTCAATATCTTTGTTATTTTTTATAGGTTTCTTATCTGGTTATCTAAAGAGTTTGTCTGATTTATAAAGTGTTTCCCTTAAGTTTTTACTTCAAATACCACAGGTTATTATTTGAGGATTTTCCAAAACCAGAACACCCATGGCAATGACGGGTGCATATGACCTATTGGAAGTACTTGAGGACTAGTATTAAGAGACACTGCTCTGGAGGACCTGGTGCATCCTTACTTCATTTGCTCTGTGGTGTTGATGCAGGGATACTTTGATTACTACTGATTTTTGGGGATAATCTATGATGAAGGTTTTATCGGGACCTCTCTCATTAAAATGATTATCCAAAACAAAAGTAAGACGAAGATGCGTTGAACTTTCAGGCTGAAGTTAATTTTAGATCCTGCACTTTTAGGGCAAATGTAGTCATTTTAAAGCAGGGTTTCATGACTGCTTACAATGGAGACTACAAAATGCCCCTTATTATACAGGTTATGACACCGTTTTACATTATTAACAGTATACCCTTTACATTTGGTCATTACAGTTGATGATTCAGTATCATACACCTAGTGGCTTGGATTGACTTAACAATAGATATGTAACAATTAGGAAAAAAAGGGACGGGAGGGTGTTGATATAAATGGAGGTTATGGGTTAATATTTCTGAAGTTCAGTGGTGCTTTAGGATTTAGAACTTAACTGTAGGTAAATGATTATAGCATGTAGGTGAGGATGGTGCAGAGGCTGCTGTTTGTCTTGAGCAGGAATCCGTGACTATGGTAGTAAGGTATTAGTAAATAGGCCCAGAATTTTTATTTAGCTCTGTGCTTCATTTTGGATGTATAACATTTCAAGTCCCCCATAATTCCCTTCACACTTCCCTTTGGTCTTCCCACAGCTATCACCAGGGGGAGCTCACTGCACAGGGATTTTTACAGCTTTCATTGGACTGAGGCGCACACAGTTCTACATTTACAGTATATTACTTAGATTGAAGTTAGGTTTATCTTTTGATGCATTTAGCCACATATACTTCTCATTACACCTTCATCTGTTTGATACACTGAGGTTGAAATGTTACTTAGATTGCAAAAAGACACTTGTTCAGCATGACCAATATGAATATAATTTATTGAACATTAATTGCTAAATTGTAATTCTCTGCCCTTATTTGTCTTAAGGTAAAAATCTTGCAATTTCTTAGGCCTGGTTCACAACGGAAACTTAACTGAAAACGGAAATCAACTGATGCAAACTAAAGTCAAAGTATCTGTTTATTTGATGGATTCTTTAAACAAAACTGTAAAAAAAAAAAAAAAATGTGACTCAGGCCATTCTGATCTCTCGACCATTACTAGGTCTTGAGATTGAGGATTCTATAACTTGATTACCCTAAATGTAGAGAACCCCTTTCTATACTTATATTCCTTGTATTGCCTATAAATATATAGTCTCTCTCCTCTATTATATACATGATATAGGTATACAGTATGTACAGAATAAACTAGTACATAAACAAAGCACACTCCAAAATTTTGAATCCCAACGCTCATAAATAAGTACAGATGAACAAAGGGGGCAAAATTTTTATATAAAGGAACCATTTAAAATTACAGCTCTGGAAAAAATTGAGACCACTGCACAGTTTTCTAAAATCAGCATCTCTACCTGTCTGACAGCCATTCCATTCCAGTGTCAGTAGAATTCCAACCAAAGTCCACCTCATTCTACTTAATGTGCTTCTGATGAGGTGATCACCTGAACCAAATCTTATATAATGAAGGAAAGTATAAAAAACAAGTAGTCTTCTCAATCCTCTTGCAATAGGACAAGCTGGATGGCAAAACAAGTGCTAGGAATAAGCCAAAAGGAATTTGAATGAAAAAATCATGGTTATTCCACCCAATATTGATTTCTGAACTCTTCCTGACTTTAAACATTAGTCTTATTGTTTCTAAAGAAATTTGAACTTATTTTCTTTTACATTATTTGAGGTCTGACAGCGCTGCTTCTTTTTTATTATTTTGTCGATCTCATTTACTGCAGATAAATAAAAAAAATTTGCATTGAATTTCGGAGACATGTTGTCAGTAGTTTATATAATAAAATAACAATGTACATTTTTCTCCAAAAATTTACCATTGAAGAGAAAAATCAAAGAAACTGAAAATTTTTGGTCATCTGGTAAATGTTATGTAGAGAGTCAATAATATTAACGCCTAAAGTACGGCCAGCAGTTACGGTAAAATGATTGCACTCATTGAGTGTTATGACTTTACAGCGTATTCCCCATACTGATCAAAGAAAGAAGGGACGTCATTTCATGCTGGCGCTTACGCCCTTGGGAGAAGAAAAATGAATCGGGGTTGGCACATGGCGCTTTAGAAGTACGTGCTGGTCAGTGTGTACTTTTAATACACCAGACATATAGCACAAGTACAGATAAAGGGGCAAAATTTGGATATGAAGAACCCCCATAAAGATATATTATGCGTCACCTGGTAAATAGTATGTAGAGTGTCAATAATATTAGCAGGTAAGTAGAAGTACAACTAGTCCATAATACCGCAACTACGGACATTATAATGGGCGCTAACGTCATACTCTTGTCATTAATGGAAGAATGATGCAAAAAGGGGAAAAAGATAAATGTGTATAATAAATGGCGTGAAACTAGCCATAAAACCCTAATTCACATATTACATAAGAGCATCTTCCTATGCATTGATGGGTGGAACAAAACGCTATCTAAAATATATCAACCACAGTTGGAGATGATGATTCCACCAGGTAAAGAGACACCTACTCCAGAAGGTAAAAGAGGCCACATCCAGATTTATTATGCGCCATCACAGTCAAATTGATTGAGCAGAAAACTTTAAACAAAAAACTAAAGAGGCATTTGTGTAGTGGTATTCCAAGTAAATGGGAAATAAGAGAGGGAGAGTAGAGAGAAATGGGACAGAACAGCTAAGGACAAGACAAAAAAAAAAACAACAACTGAAGGTTAGATTTTTATTCAGGCCCAAAGGATAAACGAGTTTGAAAAGCCACTGACTCTCTGGAGAAGTTTTTTATCCCAGTCTCCTCCCTTTGGAGATGGTCTAATAAGCTTAATACCCCTAAAACTGAGATCTTGAATATGACCCCGATGTACCTCTCTAATATGTCGGGAAATAGAGGTATCAACACCTCTCCTAACATCGTCGAGTTGGTCCCCAATTATCCTCCTCAATTCCCTACGGATCTTCCCCCCCCATAATCCAAGTGGAAGTGCAGCGTGCAAGATAAACAACAAAAGTGGATTTACAATTCATGAAATCCTTAATCTTGTTTTTTTGTCCAGTACTATAGTAGAATTAGCAATTCTCTACATTTTTGCACATCTTGCATTAACATCTGCATCCTTTTTACTGAATCTGGTCCATTTTGGACTGTCCAAAAGTTATACAATTTAATCTGGTTTCAATGATAAATTTCCCCAAAGTTACCAAAAAGCGAACCATTATCTACACGCATACATATATTAATTTATAGGTTTTCTATGTCACACAGAACAAATGTACAGTAAAATGGCGATGCATGCCTAAGTTTTGATTGGGTGTTCAGTGGACGGATATGTAATCCGTGTAATTAGTAGTAGATCGACCACTGTACTCCGTTGATATATGAAGAGTGAAGTAAGGCAATAGCAGAATACATTGCAACTCGCAAGATTTCAGGTGTCATAAAATATGCTAATAAGGAGTTTTCCAGACTAAAAGAACATTTTTTAGCATGGAGTGTGCCTTCTTCAGCACAGATCTGGAGTGTGAGGAAGACGCCTTTTATTTTTTTTCTTGCCAAAGCGGCACTACGCATACAGTACTTACCGCCAAGACTTCCATGTGTATTACCTGAAGTACAACATCTACATGTCTCTTACATAACAACCCCACCAGTAGAGCATGCATAAAATAATCTGGTCAGCTAGCATCTTTTACATTAAACTCTATTGACTCTTATAGTCACTTGTCCCAAGTTATCTGTTTTTTATCCTGGCCCATATATAGTTATAAGAAATCTAAGAACCTGCTGCTCCAACTTGCAAATTATCACAGATTATAATACCATTTTTAGTATCTGTCCTCCGAGACAGTATAGATATACAACACTTCTGCAAATCCTGCTTTAGTGGAAAAGAACTAGTGCCAAGGGTGTGAAGAGGCCAGTACACTGCTGTATTTCTGCTTCATCTATCATGTGATTAGTGCTGTGAATAGTGCTATTAAGGGGAGGTTGAAATTTGTCCTTGATTGTATGAGAAAGTATGCACCAAATATTTCATTTCATCTGGACAGAGCCTTACATTTGCTTCAAATTCTTGCACTAATCATATACATAAATGTACCAAAAGTTACAGGCAGGACTTTGCAGTTAAAAAAAGACTACAATAGTCAGGGCCTTCACACAACATGAAATACATGACATGCTACAGCTGCCAAGAGACAGGTGAACACTGACTAAATTAATTATTTCAAAGCACATTACCTCTATATCTAGTATATATGAAAATCTCAGGCTCTCAGCGCACATTTTGATCAACTTCCGATGGGTTATCGGAATTTGATCAAAATGTGCACTGAGAGCCTGATATTTTATACTACAAACTGCCTCTCGTGGTGCCTTTCTAGGCCTCCATACTCCGTGCGGCATGAGATCCCCATCTATACTCTGTTCTGTTTAAACACAGCATGAATGGCTGTGTGGAGTAAGATACCAAAATGAAGGCAGCAGCTCCCCCATTCACACAATCCAAAAAAGACAAAAATGGTCAGCACCTCCAAACAAATGTGAAATGAATGGCCTATATGTGCATTGTGTTGTAGCCATGACAGCATGCGCCTGTCCCATTTATTTCACGTAGTTTGAAGGTGCTGACCACTTTTGTCTTTTTTGGATTGTGTGCGTGGGGGAGTGTCTACCTACATTTTGGTCACTTATCTGTTCAGTATATTTTTAGTCAGAACAAAATATAGTGAGGTCCCTCATCCTCTTAAAAGAGGCACCAAAAGAGGCAAGGATCAAGTCCCCATCTGAACTGAAGTCACTGCCATTGGTTGGGTAGCCACAATTTGATCAAAATGTTCACACAGACTTTCTTGTAAACTACCTGCAGAACAAATGTACTTAAATGTCTCGTGGTGTCTGTAGAGTTCTGCTGGTTCATTTCTGGGTGTTTGCGGGACTGTGCAGTCGTGACTCTGCTAAAGACAAAGGATTTTATAAGCCCTGTGCTTGATCATCTAAGGCATTGCTGGGGCCCGCAGCTACATTAACTGAGGATAACTACACCCAATAGATGCGCGTGAAGCCCCTCACTTTTTTTTCCCAAAGCCATTGCTTTATGCAAAACATCAGTGGGGGTCTGAATGGCAATAAACCCTCACACCGACCAATTTATTGTTCCTCTCCTTAAGGAGAGATTTTTTCCCCTTCCAAACCCACTTTTGTCTTTCACCCAGCCAACCATAAGTTCTACCTGAACTGACGGGGGGCAAATACCCCGAAACAGCTTCTGTAGTTAACGAAACTGTTTGGCTCAACCCCTTTTCACATTGTGGCCCTGCGACTACATTTAAACTGAGGATAACACATCCAAAGGGGGCGTTTGAGGCTCCCAGCTCTTTTCCCTAAGCCATTGCTTCTGAATGCAATAAACCCTCACACCGACCAATTTTTTTGGGTTCCACCCTTAAGGGAGAACTTTTCCCCATCTAAGACCAAGAAAGTCAAGGTATTCGTTTTAGACACCTGATGGTATACAAAATGCAGTAAGAACACATTATCTGTATTTGCCTCTGTGTTGCATTGTTTATTCAGCCATAGCTTCTCCTTTTTCTAAGTCAAGATAAAAGGCTGTAAAGTTCTTGTCCTTTGATTTCTCAAAGGAAGTCGAATGCCAAATAGGATTTTGAACCTTTGTACTTGGATGAGATGCGCTAGAAAACAACTACACTGAATACAGCTGTTTTACAGTTGTCATAAATACAAAGAAATGAACAATGTACCTCCACTTTTCCCATCACCTAAAAGGGGTTTTCGGAATTTTTGGGGGTTTTATTATCAACATGGAACAGTATTACATGTACACATACCAACTGCAGCATTGAGGTAAAAGGGCTCTAGGGAGGGGGAGGGGGGATAATGGCCAAGCATTAGAATATTTCGGTCGTTCGGGGGGGACTTCGACACCCTTTGCCAATCGTGGTGACCAAGCTAATTTTTTTGTTTATGACTTCATAAGAGCTGGGACTCTGTGGTGCCACCTGTTGGATGTAGCGTTCCTCAACTGATATTCAACTTGAGTCTTGCAATGTAAATTTGATTAGAGCAAGCCAGATATTCATCTGCAGACAGCTGTTTCGGGGGTTCGCCTCTCATCAGTGCAGAGTAGAATACTGGTTGGCTAGATGAGAGGCTCTAGGAAGCTTGAATTGGTATTGTTTTTTCCGGGGGGATGAACTGCGTAGGTGTGTGGAGACTTATATGCCATAAGTTGCTTCGCTGAAATCTAAATATATTCTAAAAGGCTCATAAGATATTAACTAGATCTCTGCAGTGCCACCTATTTGATGATGCCCCTCAATTCACACCCTCACTACCTTTGCAATGTAAGGGGATTAGTTTTTTTCCCCAGGCACCTGTTTCTAGGTGTTTGCCCCTCATCAGTCATGCCTCTAACCACCCCCAAGCACATTCATATCATCAGGCCACCTCCGTCAGGACAGCCGGCTGACATCTTGTAGGCAGGGAACTAATGGTTCCTAAGAACTCTGCTTCTAAGGACAGAAAAACAGTTCAATACACAGTGCCAACTCAGGACATGTGCCTTAAATTCTGAGACCTAAATTCACCACCTGGGGCCTGCCTAGTATGTCCAATAAATAAGATGGCCCAGGTTGCACCATGAGACCCTGACCTAAGACTTTTATAGGATCCCCCTACAAAAATGATGAACAGGAGATATTAGTTGCTGTTATACTAAAATATGCAACCTGTGTCGTGAGTCCTACAAAGTGACAGCCTGAAGTCGAGACTTGCAGCCCATATAATTAATATAGTGTCTATTAACCTTCTATCTGATTACTGGTTACTTTAACCCCTTAATGACCCCAGACGTAAAAGTGTGTCCTAGGGTCGCTAAGGGGCTTTGTAGCCAGATTGCGGCGCTAATTGCACCTAGCACCTGGTGGTTACAGCACGGGATGGTGCTGCCGCCCTCCTGCGCTGTTTAACCCTTTACACGCTATGGCGTCTAAATGAATGAGAAACGGTGCTACACACTCCAATTCCTCACTCCAATTGGAGCCCCCGTGGCGAAATCGCAGGGTTCCGATCAGTGAACAGGGCAGCGGGAAAGCCTGTAAAGGGGGGTTTCCCAAACATTTGGCCAAATTTTTTTGGGTTTCCCTCCCTTCCTGCCCAACGGGGAAGTTTTTGGGAAACCGCCATTTTGGGTATACCCCAAATTTATTTTTTCTATACAATACAATGGTTTGTAAAACGATCACACCCCCAACTGGGGAGAAAACCCTTGGGGGGCTAAAGGGACGGTATTAAAAAAAAAAAAAAAAAAAAAAAAAAAAATTTTTTAAATGTGTCAAAAAAAAAAAACATAAAAAAATTTTCAGACCCGCCCCCTTTCACCCCATTTTACAAAAAAGGAAAAAAAAATAAAAAAGTTACACATTTTGGGTATCACCACATCGGAAAAAAATCCCAAACTATTTAAAAAATAACATTTTTTATTTTAAAACACCTAAAGATGGCAGAAAATTATAAGATGCAAAATCCACTTTAATCCTGTACAGTTTTATATACAATGCGCCATTTTTTCAGCAACTTTTGGGAATGAGATCTTCTTTTTAAAAGAATACATAGCACAGACATACCGCTGTTTTTTAAATTTAAATTAAAAAAAAAAATTTTGTGATTTAAAATTTAACGGATTTTCTATTGCAAGGGTTTTTTGGGGGGTCGGCCCCAGAATAATTTAGAAAAGATTTCCCCATAACGTTTGGAGCTTTTCCAAATCCCCTGGTTTCCATCACATACCTACAGAATAACATGATAAAATACTTCTTCGTATAGTTGCCAAGGGGAACTCCCCCGCATACACATTTTACGCTCTCATCAAAACCCCCATGAATTTATTTAAAAGGCGGAAACTCCCTGTTATTGGGGGTTGAAAGTTTTCAAGGGTTTTTTTTTTTTTTTTCCAACACGGGAAAACCTTCTGCCCCGCTTTAAACCTGGGATATAATTTAAAGTGTAGAAAAATAAAGCAAATGCTAGACAAACATTAATTTTCATAGAAAAAAAAATATTTTAGAATTTTTCTGCAAAAAATGTACAATTTAGCATTTTCTTTCAAAAAAAAATTTTTTCATTAAAAGGGTTTGGAAGACATAAGAAACTTTGTGATATATCTCATCAGAGAAAAATTTCCTCTTTTAAATTTTTTTGGATCCTTTCCCCCCCCCCCCTTTTTCCCCCTCTGTTTTAGGGAAACCCCCTTGTGTTCCCCTTTTGAAATAACTCTGGGGCATCCCCCCCCCCTTTTCTTTGTTGTGCGTTCCTTCAATTTTGCTTCTAAAAACATTTATTACTGAATCGTCAGCTGGGGAGTTTCCCCCAACCAGTTTTCAGAGGGGGGTGTCCCCTGCCACACTGACTGAAAAATGCGGGCTTCATGTCAAACCCCCAAAGTTAACACCCATCGACAGTTCTTAATAAATGTAAAAAAAGAATAAAAGAGGAACGCACAGATTTTAAGGGAAGATGCTCCGAATTTTTTATTCACAAGAAAACCGGGGAAATTTACTTAAATTACCTCAGGAATACCAAAAACCCCTCTTTAATTTTTTGCTATCACAAGAATGGACCTATTTACAAAAGGGGCCGTTTATACCAATGAAAATAAAATTGGGTTTTATGGACCCATTTAATGTTTTGCCCGTCCCCACGGCCGCGGAGGGACGGCTTTTCTCCGCATGACCGAGCCTCCCCTTTCCTTGAGATTACTAAAATGTGCAGCCAATTTTCTCTGGCGGCCCGGGGCGAAAAACCCGGGGCGGAAAACCCCGCAGGGGGGACGCTGCACGGTTTTCCATAGGACCCCTTTTGGGCACATTTTCGGGGCCGGTTTTCAGGGGGCCTCGAAACCGCAAACCGCCAAAAACCCTGCCGTGGGGGCATGCCCAAAAGGGGAAGTTCACATTGCTTTTTTTTAAAGCTGTTTTTTTGGAGTGTTCCCTCACCCCAAAACAGCGTCGGGGGTACACAAAAGCCCCATTTCTTTTTTTGATTCCCAGCAAAACAGGTTTAGTTCACACACGACAGGTTTTTCTGACCTTTTTCCTGCTTCTTTGGACACATGTCTGAAAAATAAGGGGGTCAATTCTTGAAGGGTTTTCAATTCGAAAATCCCCAAACAAAGCTAAGATCTTTAAACCTCGACGCTTTTGCTTGTTTTTTCCTGGCGGCTTTTTTCCCTATCTAATCATTTGTATTTGTTTCAAAAGAATTTTAACAATATATGCCTTTGTCCAAAAAAACCCTTTTACAACCTTTCTTAACATATTTATGCTTCCACAGGGATACGTACTTAAAATAAGATAAGAGAAAAGTTAAAAAGTAACCTGTCAAGCAAAGGGGGCGGTCCCTCGAAACGTAGCAGTGCGGGAGCTGAGGGGGAAAGTAACCCCGGGCTGTGAAACTTTTCAGGGATGCTAGCCAAAAGCCACCGCTATGTACATATCAGGGAAAAACAAAGGAAAAAAAGGTTTTAAACTTTTTTATAAAATGTTATTTGAATACTTAGGAAACATTACAATGTTGAGAAGGAAGTTGTGAAAGGGTTTATTGGACATACGGTATAGAAAATTAAAATTTTTTAGAAAAGAAGGGAATGGGGGAATCCAAAACCCTCCGGGATAAATTAATAACTAAAATCTTTAGATTCATAAAAAAAATGATGGTTTAAATAATAATGTTTCAGAAAGAAAACGTATTGGAAACCCAAAAAACCTAGTCTGAAAAGGCTGGGATTTAGGCGGTTTTTCAGACGAGGTTTTGAAAATTTTACATCCAAATAAGCTGTGTGAACATGCCCTAAGTAACAGGGTTTGAGCACCTTTTTGAAAAAGGGGGGGGG